>OY365806.1:56230349-56414943 GCA_959347315.1 Bimastos eiseni | reverse complement strand
AATTGCCCTTCCCAACTAGGACAATTGCCCCCCCCACAATTGCCCTTCCCAACTAGGACAATTGCCCCCCCACAATTGCCCCTTTCCAACTAGGACAATTCCCCCCCCCCCCCGGGGTAAACCATAAACTTGCCCAAACTATATATGCATACATACACACATGCATGCATGCATGTGTGCGTATGTAAATACATACATACAAGCATGGTATGTATGTATGTGCGTGCGCACATACGTAGGTACATATTTACGTATGTATGTATATGCATGCATATATACATTTACATACACACAAGCATGTATACATACATACATGCATGCATGTAAGTGTGCATGCATACATATGCATGCATACACACACATACATACATACATATATAACTGTACACACATTATATGCATGCATACATACATCTAAGCATGTATATATGCGCACGTACATACATGCATATAAACATACAGGGGGGAGCAAATGAGCAAGCCAAAATAGGGCGGGGGTAATTGACCTCATGTACATGGCTTATGTACCTCATGAATATGCATCTGTACATCAGCTGACGAGAACAGTACATGGCCTATGTAGTCAGTAGTCACGGTTAACCTACAATTCCGAGTATAAGCAGAGTTGTATGGTCTCGAGACAGTGTCTCAGTCTCGAGACAGTTTTTTAGTGTCTCGGTCTCGGAAGCCTGCTGTCTCGGTCTCGAGGTAGTGTATCAAATTTTTAGAAACTGTCTTGAAGTGAAAGTTTTGTTCTGTCTCGAACAAAGAGATCTCGATAAGTTTCGCGTTAACTGTCTTAAAACCTTGCGGCAATATAAAAACTATGCTCAGGAATTGGTACTATATACATTACAAGAATCAAATTGAAATTACAAATGAACCTTATTCCAGAAAACTGATACATTAGTATTTTACATAATTGTATATAGGATCATTTGTCTTTTACTATCTCATACTGTCCTCACTGGTACCTCACTGTCTCGGTCTCAGCACCTCACTGTCGCGGTCTCGTCTTGGTCTTGAAGTTTCAAGTCTTGCATACAACAGTGAGTATAAGTAAGCCTACACCATTCAAACGGAACGTTAATCTAGTTGTAGCCAAGGGCTGAACCAGCAAAAGTTCAGACTGGCCTGTTTTCTGGACCATTATTAAGATTAGTATTCTTTAGCAGTAAAATTAATGTTTAAACGTCTTATTCCGTTTCAGAGTATTAATAAATTGAATTGTTAATAAAAAAAGAGCATCGGTCTTGGTTTTGGTCTCTGACCCTCGGTCTAGGACCACGCGGTCTTGGTTCGGACCAGCCGGTCTTAGTATTGGACCTCTCGGTCTCGGTCTCGAGGTTTTGGTCTCGTGCCCAACACGGCTGTATAGTGATGTTTAGGTGTATTACCTGTAAAGGCTACAGGTGGTTTACTTAGTTAACATCTCTTTGCCTTGACAGAGAATGAAAATTAATACTATAACAGAAACTTTTTAAGAAGGCTATGCTACAAAAAAACAGGCTCATATATTCGAATGATGGAAACTTACATTGTATGCAATGGCAAAGTCGTTTGCATCCTTGGTGGTTCCGGATCGTCTGGCCAAGGATATATTGGGGATTTGTCCTAGTTGGGAAGGGGCAATTGTGGGGGGGCAATTGTCCTAGTTGGGAAGGGCAATTGTGGGGGGGGGCAATTGTCCTAGTTGGGAAGGGCAATTGTGGGGGGGGCAATTGTCCTAGTTGGAAAGGGGCAATTGTGGGGGGGGGCAATTGTCCTAGTTGGGAAGGGGCAATTGTGGGAGGGCAATTGTCCTAGTTGGGAAGGGCAATTGTGGGGGGGGGGCAATTGTCCTAGTTGGGAAGGGGCAATTGTGGGGGGGCAATTGTCCTAGTTGGGAAGGGCAATTGTGGGGGGGGGCAATTGTCCTAGTTGGGAAGGGCAATTGTCCATAGGGGCAATTGTTCATTCTCGGATCCACCACTGTATGTTATTTTCTCTCAGCTTCTGCTGAACTTCTCATTGTTTCAGGTCGGTCGACTGGATGAGCGTCTACCAGCCAGCATCCCATTTATCGTCCTGACAGGTGATAGAGGATTTCTTGAGCTGGAGAACCAGTTTGCTAACAGACCAAGGAAACTGGCTGTTATTAGCCCACATCACCTCACATCTGTGAAGCTCGGCACACTGCTGAAAAGCGTCGTGGTTTGTTAGAACCAATCCAAAAGCGTCGTGGTTTGTTAGAACCAATCCAAAAGCGTCGTGGTTTGTTAGAACCAATCCAAAAGCGTCAAATATCATACTAACATTTGCATTTAAATAAGGTTTTTGCTTTATCATTAATTAATTGTAAATGTATTTGAACAAGGACAAGTTACATAAAGTCTATATACGAAAAAAATTTACAATTGAGGATCACCTAGAAGTCAGTCCAATTCTTGTATTGGGTAAGATGTCAAAATAGGCGTGCTTGCTGTTATTAGCCCACCTCACATCTGTGAAGCTCGGCACACTGCTGAAAAGCGTCACGGTTTGTTAGAACCAATCCCTGTATGCAACTTTCATACTAACATTTACATTTAAATAAAGTGTTTGCTTTATCATTAATTAATTGTAAATGTATTTGAAGTTAATTGATCTGAATTGTATGAATAATACATTATGTGTCAATATGAGTCCTCACGTTTTTATATTTGGTTTTAGGGCAACGAATTCTTAAAGCATTCACAGCATATCCAGCGATGCGAGTTTAAGAAGGTTTCCTTCATTAAAAGTAACAATTTTTAATCAATTTTACATAGGCCAAGGTAAATCATTCTGGCATTGATATTTTAATGTCATTGATACCCATCCTGGATCACAACTTGCTTTATGTAGGCTGACTTTCAACTTTCCCAGACCATCGGGTTTCACCGAATTCTCCAAAGAATATTGGAAATTTACTATGGTTTCATGGCTAGACTCATAAGGGATATCATCCTGGAACCGGTTTCACCGTTCATGGCTAGGGGCTATCATCCTATGAAACGGTTTCACTACTTTATGGCAAGCTCCCTATAACAGTGAGTGGTTCTCAACCTTTTGAGTCTCAAGGACCACTTATAAATTTTGTGTCTGGTTCGCGGACCACCACTGAAATTGTGCCACTTGCGCACTATGACTATTATTATTATAGTATAAATTGTAACTGTGTTGTGATAATGATTTTATAATAAATTTTTAACTATACTTGAGCAACTATGCAACTATAAGTTTAGTATAATAAATTTGATAATAATCAGTATGAGTATTTTACTTCTTTGCTATTAATTTTAATAAATGTTTACACTTTAAAGTAAAGCTATAGTTACACACACACTGTTGAAACTAGCGATTGAAATAAAACTATAATTTGAACATTGGAAAAATGTCTGTTTCACATGTCTTTCTTTAATTTAAGGAAAGCAACAATTTTAAGCTCCTGCTCGCGGACCACCAGGCAGATGGCCGCGGACCACAGGTGGTCCGTGGACCACAGGTTGAGAACCGCTGCCCTATAGAACCGGTTTCACTGCTTCATGGCACTGGTTTCACTGCTTTATGGCAGGCAGTGTTGGGCATGAGATCAAAACCTCGAGACCAAGACTGAGAGGACCAAGACCGGGTGGTCCTAGACCAAGACTGGGTGGTCCAAGACCGATGGTCCGAGACCAAGACCATAGCATAGCACTTTATTTCCTTTGCAAGACAGATTATAATTATCCATTCATAATGCCTACCTTTTATAAAGCCAAACTGCTTAGAAATAGTTGTGCTACTCAGTACTCAGTCTAGCTTTAGGGTTCTGTATCGATAGTCCAAAGGTTCGATAGTCCGAAGGTTCAATAGTCCGAGTTTTCTTCAGATTTTTGAACCTTCGGACTATCAAACCTTCGGATTATTGAGCGGACACCATCTTTAGTTATATATTTAAGTAAATAATTATATGAGTTTCTCAACTAAACCACGGACCAGGGCCGAACAGAGGCGGCCAGCAGGGCCTTGACCCAGGGCGCAAATGTGGAAGGGGCGCAAATTTCAGGATGAAATAACTTATTATTCCATAAAATGCACTATTTTCAAAATGTGGGGGTGTCAAATTGATGCTACACACGGCACAATTAGCTAGGCACAGGGCGCAATAGCTTGGTACGGCCCTGCCAAGGACTTGAACCAACTAAAAAAAGTATTGCTCAGAACATTATATAAGGAATATGAGCAATCAAATAATATTCACAATGAGTAATTACAAAACAAACGTCGGAGTTGTGAGATAGTGAAGAGAAAGTAAGCGATATGGAATTCTGTTTACGATAGCAGTGGATTCATTTAGTTGTACATGTGTGACTTAATAATAGGCTTATGCCCTTATAATGCAGGCCTAACTTATGTCAACGTGGACCTATATGTAGGCCTATAATGGCGCCGGCGAATAAGCTGGTTTCTCTGATACAGAGGTGCAAAAAACCAAGATTTTTTAGAATCAAAAGTTGTTTTTTGGGTTTTTGGTTTTGTTTTGTTTTTTGCTTTGTTTTTAGTGTTTCCTTGATTTTGTCATAACAGTGTTGTTATAAAAAGCATCAAACACAGCATGAAAAAGAGCTCCAACTCGTTTATATAATTAATTTAGCTTGATTTCAGACTGAATAACGCAGAGTTAGTTATATAATAGTAATATTAGTAAATTGAATAAAAATATTTATTTTGTAAAAACCAAATAACCAAAAAACCAACATGTTTGCTGCCCTGCTCTGATGTGACTTTTTTGGGCGTTGAGAAACCTCGAAGATTTACATTACATAACATTGATGGTAGCCTAAAATTGAATGCAATATAAGCCTAGTGCGTGTGCGTTTGGGAGATGCTAGTACCCGCGACTTCAAGCTGCTGGGAGTGTAGGACATTTGCCCCCGGACATTTGCCCCTCGGAAACCCCCCCTATCCCCGGACAAAAGCCCCTCCCGACTAGGACAATTGCCCCTTCCCAGTGTAGACCATAAGCTCGCCCAACTTATATATTATGCATGTGTGTATATAGAGGTATTCACTCACTCTCACTCTTATTAACGGGAGATGATTATCGCGTGTCACTGACGATTTGCTAACTAACTGTAGCTGCTTACTATAGCTGACCTTCACCACACAAGGCGTGTCGCGGACTGTATGCAGTATTTATGCATCCAGCAAGATAAATAAAGATTCAGAACTACACTCACTCTGTCTCCTATACGACACGATAATTAGTTGCTTGTTTTCACACTATGGTGGCAATTGTCCAAGGGGGAGGGGGGGGGGCAAATGTCCTACCCAAAATTGGGAGGGCTTTTGTCCGAGGGCAAATGTCTGTTCCACATGCTGCTGGTACTGTAAAAACGTCGCATATACGATTTTGCTAAAGGCTAGGCTGGCTACTTACTAACTTATATTGCGCTCGTGTAGAAGCTGGCAGTGTGCAGTTGGACGCTGCTTTCAAGTGATGCTTCAGAAGTTTTTAGATTACGATTGCTTGCAAGGCTGCAGCCACAGCGCGTTATTAAAGTCGTGTGACTATTTTTGAGCGTAGCCCTGTGGCAGACAGATATAATTATAATTTTATTGTTGGCCTATCCTGTTTACTCAGCAATTTCATTAACATTTCGTAGGAGTAAAAATCGACGTGAAGTATTAATTTGCTTGTGACAAATAAAACATCATGGATATAATAATAATACGGTGGTAAGTGGTGACATTGAATTGGGGACGAGGTCGTTCATCTTCTCCAATAAAATTATGAAGGCTTCGTAAAAATAATGTGCGTGCAATCTCTAATTGGGGACGACATCTGTCGGTCAGAGTCGAAACGGATATACAATAAAGAACTTGAAATTAACGTAGATGCGTTACACGTGTGGACTAGAATAAATCAAGATGTCGAGAAAAGTGAAGAATGCTGCTGTTATAAAGAATAATAATCAACTTGATACGGACCATCTAAAGATGACAGATGTGATGGAATTAGGTGGAACAAAAGTATGTTAAAAATGTTTGTCTCACAATGATTTTATGATTGTTACTTCTTGTTAAGTTAATCTGGGGTCTACCCAAATCGCAAATCCATGAATACGATTAAGAGTGTAGGACATTTGCCCCCCGGCCATTTGCCCCCCCGGACAAAAGCCCCTCCTGACTAGGACATTTGCCCTCCCCCCCACCCCAGTGTAGACCTTGAGCTCGCCCAACTTATATATTATGCATGTGTGTACATATGGTGCATGATTGTATGCACAATATGTATGTGTGCATGGATGCGTCCATGTCGGCTGCGTGTTATTAAACCTGTAAAATATTTATTTTTAGTGGGTTGACATATATTGCTTTGGTTCCAATACCTGCAAAGTTTGTTGACGAATGAAGAAGCCAATGTGATACCACGTGATATATAATGGCTGCTGTAAATAATGAGTCTTTTTATGTGACATTGACATCTTCATGACTTATATTCTGAGATTATCATCTATATAGAAGTATTCACTCACTCTCGCTCTTATTAACAGGAGATGATTATCACATGTCACTGACGATTTGCTAACCAACTGTAGCTGCGTACTATAGCTGACCTTCACCGCTTATTAAGGCGTGTCACGAACTGTATGCAGTATTTATGCATCCAGCAAGATAAATAAAGATTCGGAATTGGACTCGCTTTGTCTCACTTCGTCTCCTATACAACATGATAATTAGTTGCTTGTTTTCATATATTTTACGTAATGGCAGTTAAATATATAACTTGTCATCATCCGTTCATACTTCACACTAGGGTTGGCAAATGTCCTACTACCCAAAATCGGGGGGCTTTTGTCCGAGGGGGCTTTTGTCCGAGGGGGGGAAATAATTCCCCACGATTAAACACCATCGTAAACCCAGCAATATCAAAATGAAAACGCGCAACGGCACGAAACTATTTAATATATGAATTATTTTTATGCCCCAAATAAAAGGTTAAAAATTAGTTAGAAATTCAGAGCTGAGTGAAATTAATTAAAGCAAAGAAGAAGTTTGCAACAATACATTCATAGCTTGTCTTTAACTTGAGCAAAGATAAAACGGGATAGATTTATACATGTCGTCATGAAGCTCATTTTCCGGCGGATATGTTTATACACGTTTATGAAATGAAATCGATTTCTCGGGTGCTCAATATTCCATTAAAATGTGCAATTCCCTACATTTCCTAACAACATATTCGCACGATCGTGCGGATCGACGGGTACCCGGGTTGTGATTTCAACATTTTTTGACAGCCTTAATCAAGACATCTTCTTTTTAAGTAGGATTATTTTCATTTATCCCGCTCCAATTTAAACAGATTATTTCATCAACACCGCTTTAAGAATGACTCTTGTTATCAAACCCGCTTCTCCATTTAAACAGATTTTTTCATCAACCCAGCTTCTATTGATGAATGATTCTTTTCATCAATTCTGCTTCCATTTAAACATATATTTCTCATCAATCCAGCTTCTATTTCAGTATGATTTTTCATCAATCCAGATAACTATTTAAGAATCTGTATGGTTTCTAAGGGTTGGTTGCTGATTTTTATGGGTTTGTGACTCTAATTGTCCGATGCTCCCAGTTCCCCTAGCTTAGAAGTAGGCGTAATATTAATAGGTGGGTATCTTATTTTTCTCTTTGTTAATTCTGCTGCTTGGGTGTCCCTGCTAGAGGGATTTCAATCGCTTTTGTGGCTCCTTTTGTAGCCTTTAGCTTATATCTGTATCGTTTGTGCATTGAATTCTGTTTGATATGGCTACAATGAACGAGAAATAAGATTGAATTGAATTAAATCTAAGTATTGGTTAGCTCTTCAAGGAATTTCTTGCCATCTAATGACTATGAGCGCCTCTGAGTAGATATCTTGAAGGGGGGCTATATCAAGTATTTTTGATTGATTGATTGAACTACGGTTTGTTCTATTATCCATTCATTGGCCCATCCTAACGTGGCCTTCTGTTATTATGAGAAGTATAATATTGATAATGAGCATATTTGTATTAAATACAGAGTCTCAAAAGTTTCTGGTTTTGTTTTGACTGTTTGAAGAATGGTCTGATGCATTAATTTCTGGGCTATTTTAGCTAATACCTGTGTGCTCTTGAGTCTAGACCCTACAGTCAGTTAATGATCAATTATTTCACAGGCCGATTATGAAATGGTTCATTTCGATGACGATGACGAGAGCTTTGAGCTCAGCAATGACTCCTCTTCAGACAGTGAAAATCTGCAGTCTGAGGTAACAATATCCCATCTTTGTTTGGTTTGTGTTGCTATATTTATAGTTTTAGTGTATACATGCAAACAAAGTTAACGTTACTCGGACTTGTTAGACAGCTATGCTTTTGGTAGCTGCTGAATGCCACTGTGCAAATGTTTTCTTTGATTACTTTAAACCTGCAAAGGATATTAAGTTTGAGATCATAATCATTTGGTGGAGACGTCATTTAGCAGTACTGTTGTCATTTATCATCCTTCATAAAGCATCCATCGACTAGAAATGTTTGTCATGTCAACTTTCTTCTCTTGATTGAAACCGTTGGTTCATTTGGACCTCTCTGTTGCCAGACCTTTCTAGTGATTACCGTATATACTCTACTATAAGTCGAGAAATTTAAGACTATTTCAGGACGGCGAAATAGGCCTTTCGACTTACATTTGAGAGGCAAAATAATGGGAAATTTTCGGATCGAATATTCAACATTCAAATTCAGATATCAAGCTGTATATTTTGATTTATGATGGAGGCTTGCACTAATATTGATCTGCTCCTAGTAAAATAATATTTCGTGGAGAAATCTGCCGAACTTCTCCACCGAAAGACAGCAGATATCAGGCTATACATCTCGATTTATGACGGCCACATGCATTAATATTGATCTGCCCATAGTAAAATAAATATTTTGTGGAGAAATCCACCAAACTTCTCCGCCAAAAGACAGCAGATATCAGACTATATCTCTCGATTTATGACAGCCGCATGCATTAGTATTGATCTGCCCATAGTAAAATATATATTTCGCGGAGATATAGTCCGAACTTCTCCACCGAAAGACAGCAGATATCAGGCTATACCTCTCGATTTATGACGGCTGCATGCATTAATATTGATCTGCCCATAGTAAAATATATATTTCGTGGAGAAATCAGCCGAACTTCTACGCCGAAAAACAGCAGATATGAAGGCATACCTCTCGATTTATCACTTGTTTTTGATTTAATGGGTTCGACTTATATTGAAGCCGTAAATTTTTTGACGCTATTTTTGTCAAAAAAATTGCACTTCGACTTATACTTGAATCGACTTATAGTCAAGTATATACGGTACTAGTTTGAATCATTATTGCTTGCAGATGAGATAGTTGCTCTTAATAATTCTTAAAATCATTTAGGTTTGAAAGCAATGTGTTGCAAAGTGTTTGGTTACATAAATGCATGCATGCATACATGGTTACAAAATCACAGATACATCATAATGTGTTCAGTTATGGTTTTGCCAGTTGTTAGATGGTGAATGTCTCTGTTTTGTTCATTCTTAGATCAAAGATCTGATAAGCTCTCTGGGGTTTGGAAAGAAGATAACTATGAAAAAAGAAAGGTGATTTTCACTTTATGGGCCTATGCATTATGTTTGATTGCTAATGTGTCTAATATTTAAATCATGTGCAATTGATTATTCATTGGGATGTGATCTGTATGGATGTTTGCCTGACTGACTTGAATTTGTTTGATATATGTGTAAAGGTATATAATAATATCGTACACCTTCTCTTCTTTTCTTTCTTCCATCTGGTATGTGCTGGCGATGAGGATTTTACAAGATGTTTCCATTTCTTTCTGTCTCTGATTGTGTCAAGGGTCAGCTCATGTCCATCTCTTTTTGCAAAGTATCCGAGAGCCGCCATTTCTTCTTCCAACATTGAACTGTGACTTGCTTGAACATATTTAAAAAAATAATAGGTGCACTTGCACTTCTGCAGCTTTTATTGTTCTTTTCAGTGAAATAAATAGTGTGAAGAAAAGAAAAGAAACATACGACGTAAAGACTTCTACCGAGCTGACTACCAAAACTACAAAACAGCTTCCTGTTGAGAAACTTGGAAATGAAAAGAAGAGAAAAGCTCAGGATGATAGGTAATTTGAAGTTTGAACCCAATATTTTATAATTGTTCAACATTGTGTACTTACTGCCTTGGTACTCAGTCCTTTTCGTGCAACAGGCAATGTATTGTGACGATTTGTCTCTGTCCATCTTCTGTTTTCCAGTCTCATCCCGAGGTTAGCTCCAGATTCATTTTACGGTGAGATTTGAACTCACCTGAACTAGTTTTAGGTATGTCCTTTGATCTATTGGCTGCCACATTTCTATTGAGATTCATGTTTCCTTCTGGCACACTCTACTGAAAGTTAAAAATCTTTTCTCCAGCCTCCACAACTGTGCTGATCCAGTTTCTCCTACTTGGTCTATTGATCGGTCTTTGTGTCTGCTGCCTGACTCGTCCACCATGTCGAGACCCTCCATGACAGAAATGCTGATACTGGATTCTGTCTCACACTGTTCATGGACTAAATCTGTGTTTGTAACCATATTCCTCTTCTTCCTTTTGAAAGTTCTCTCATTTTAGCTTTATGTTTGCATCCAATCAGCACCCATATATATATACATATATGGATTGGGGAAGAACCGAAATTCGACTTGGCTGAGTTTGGTAGTACTTGTCATAAATTCAGACTTGGACAAACAACGAGTCCGAGTTTTAATATATGCTTAACAACTTACGGCTTGTTCAGTTAGAGGAAGTGTAATATCACATTAACGTCATATGCTTTAGTGCTATGCTTAATGCTCATAAATCTGCTTACTATACAATTTGATGAATAAGTTTATTGCATTTTATAATTGCTAGAGTATTTACCCAGGCAGGTAAATATTCCACTGCAGAACAGGCTCAGACTGTGTGAGGTATTCTTGAGACTGAGGGGGAAATTACATTATTTGGATATAGAACGTTTATTCAACTCTTATGTTGCTTTTATTATTTATTTCAGTGAAATAAATAACGTGAAAAAAAGAAAAGTGACAGACCAAATAAAGAATTCTGAAAAATTTTCCACAGAGATGACTGCCAAAGCTACAAAACAACCTCAAGACGAGAAATTTGGGGGAAAAAAGATGACATCTCAAGATGACAGGTGATTTTGCACTATTGTGTTGAATGGAGATTCATTGAAGGCTTATTTTCACCTTTGCAAGTAAAAGTTTTAAGTTGTTGTTTTGTAGTTGGATGAATATATATTTGCTTATTTTGCAGAGCTGGTTGGCACACTGCAACCAAGGACATAGGCACAGGAGGTTGTTTTGCAAACATTGTTGGCATTAGGGACTCAGAAAATATGTTTTACTCTTAAATGACAAGCAGAGTAATTATGACCTGCGACCTGACGAAATGCAAATTGACGACTATAAGGTGAACAGTTTTGAGCTGTTGATGTCTCAATCAGTTCTTAACAAGCACATATAATTGTAAACATAATTTTTTAATATTCTACTGTCGTCTTCCCATCTATCCATTCAGAGTGAGAAAAAGTTTGTTTCTCAAAGGAATCCCAAAGTTTGTCCCTCCTCAATTTTTCCTTTTGTATATTCAGGCCCTCATATGAAACATTTATGTTTTGCCTAGCATTAATGTCTGCACATTTTTATGCTCATATTGCGCACATTGTCACTAAGAATTTTAAGAGTTTTCAGTTGGCGCATTCCCTAAAACCTCCATCCTTAAAGACAGAGGTACAATTTTCGATTTTCTCCTGAGAGAATTTCGGAGGCGGCGTCTCCTGCCTGCCAATCATACCGGACCTGGACCAAGCAAGAGGTTTAGCAGGTGG
This sequence comes from Bimastos eiseni, assembly GCA_959347315.1. Classification (NCBI taxonomy): domain Eukaryota; kingdom Metazoa; phylum Annelida; class Clitellata; order Crassiclitellata; family Lumbricidae; genus Bimastos; species Bimastos eiseni. The sequence continues at coordinate 56,403,018 of OY365806.1, read as the reverse complement.
CTGCAGGGTCATTGCTTCAGTTGGTCACTGGCCTGAAATCGAACTGAATAGGTTCAATACCTCCTTTGTAGGCCTATAGGCGAGGTAAAGACGAAGTGCATGAGCATTCGCCATATCACTGGACATGAATAATAATTTATAATGCTGCGTGATTCCCAAGGAACAGACTAACACACACAGACACACGTACGCATACACGTACATTGGTAAGCATGTCATACAGCAACAGAGGGGAAGAGATAATTATGCATTCAAGTAGGCTATTTGTATCCACACAACGTCTTTCATACACACGCACAGGTGCAATACTCTGCCCTGTGTATACCAAACTCTTATACGGCCATGTCCATCACAACAGAACTCGGAAGTTTGTAATTTCGACCAGCTGATGATCATGGGAAAGAATAAAACCTAACAATTGTATGCATGCATGTATATATGTATGTATGTATGCATTTATGTATGTATGTATGTATTTACATATGTATGTATTTACATATGTATGCATTTATGTATGTATGTGTATGTAATACACAAGTCTGAGGGGAAGATTATTTAGTAACATATAGGCCTACTTATAACAATGATCTTATTCAACAACAATAAAATAATCCTCACACTAATGTTCAGCTTACTAATTTGCACAATTTTGTAAGAAACAAGATGAAGGCTGGAATAAACCATCTGCTGAGCACTTTCAAGGCGCGCTATAGTTGGTACGTGATAGGACATGTCTCAGTTGTGTTGGAGTCAGAGAATCAAAAGCCCACTGGCAGTATGATAACTAAGACATGGGCTGCTATACAAATCAGTGACAGAGATCACCAACACAAGCCGAGGCGCAGTCAAGAAGTCGTCTCCAGGCAATCGAAGCTTTTATTGTCCGTGTTGCTTGGACTGGCTGATTAGGACGTCTATACCCTGCGCGAATGAATGCATACCCTGTTTGATGCCAAATGCTAATGTACTTTGATTACTCATCTCTTGGTGCACGACTATTCAGAACTGAAAGACTGGACTGCGATTATTGCCAATACTATACATGAGAGTGATGAGACTGGAGTTCCTTACACCGTGAAAGGTTATTGACAGCTCAATTAAATGCATATTCATCAAATGGGCGTGCCAGTTGCTATGGTTTCTCAGGACGGACCTAGGGCTTTAAGTATTGATGTGATGATTCCACCTTCACAATGTCAGTACTTGCCGAGATGTTTTGAACTTAACTCTGTCGTCTTCGCATTTTTTCTCCATATTTATTTAGTGTGGCCCTTATTCTATCATTTCCACTGTCAGGGTCTTGGCTGCTGTCTGTGATCCAATATCTAATTATTGGCTCTATAAAGGTTGTATTGAAAACTAAAATTTACTATGCTTGATTATTGTTGAGTGACCTGTTGTCATTTAAATATGTGCTTTGTAAAGTTTGACCAATGGTTTGTTTTCTAGTTAAATTTTAAAGTAGGTTTTGTTGGGTTTTGCAGGGATGATGGTCTCTTAAAGGATGCAAAGAACAAGAAGACTGGCAAGAAGGTGTCTGTGGTCCAGCCTGATTCTAAGACTCCTAAGCAACCTCATGCTCTGGATTTTTCTCACAAACCAAGAACATATTTCTTAATGAAACCTGGGAATTGGATGGACAGCCAGGTGACGATTAATTTATGATCTGCTTATAATGGTATTAGACAAACATGAATACCTCTTGCTAGCTGAATGATCACTAAGTTTATGCAACATGCTGTGCAGCATTTATGAACAGCTGTTTCCTTTTTCTGAATGACTGGAGAAGTTGTAAATTTTAATTTCTTTAATTTATATGTTGCCTGCCTTGATTATACAAGTGAGTGATTAAAAGTTGCCAACCAGGACTGTCAGCTGATTGGTAAGAGGATATTTGGTTTTTATGAAGACACTGATGTTTCTTTATAGTGAAATACAGCTCTGAGCTTATTGTGATTTTTCCAGCATCTTTACTTTGGGGTGTTGTGAACTTGGTTTGACTGTCTATGGATTCGACCACATGAATCTTAGCATACGATGAGAACATTACTTCTGCTAAAAGGAACAAAAGAAGTGGGAATGTTGTTTGATCACTTGAGCCATGTCATACAAAGTACTTGATTAGATGTCATGTTGTTTATTCTAGTTTCTAGACGATGCTGTTCCGTGCAGTCCGTTGTCAAAGGCAGAGGTTGAGCAGTTGGAACGGTTTGCAAGCAAACTCCTGGAGGAAGAAGTTGCTCTGTACAGATCCAGTTAGTCACACACAAAAGCAGACACTCTTTGCGTGAATTGTTACAATTTATTTATTAAGAATATTTGTACTGCATCACTCCAGGAAGAGGATCTGTTCTAGCGTCAATGATGTTAATTGTTGTTAAGAATAGAATATTAATTAGTATCATTTAAGAATAGAAGAGTTAGATGTATAGAACAGCATGGATATAATTTGAGTAATCTTTCTCAAAGGTTAAGTTCTGCTGAGATAGATGGAGACTCTGATGTTCCACATGCCAAGTTGAAGTATTGTTTAATGATATAATAGATAGACATTAATGGCATTGATGGAACAATGTTAACACTCTGGAGAGCAGAACATCAAGCAGGAGGGAGCATCAGTACCCACTACCCCCTGCCCCCGTAAGCGTTGACCTGGCCTTCAACTCCCTAGTTATCATCTGAAAATTTGTCAGATTAGCCTCATCGGGGTGGGGAGGTATAGAGGAACGGATAACACACTGGGGCACAGAACTGAGGAACTGAGTTCAATTACCATATCCACGTAAGGTTGACTAGTCCTTCTTTTGCTAGGCAGCGGCGTTTATTAAACTAGATGTGCTGCATAATGGGCGTCTTGCATGGTTGCCGACAGTTTAATTCAACTCGTGTAATGACTTGTCATTATTTGTTCATACTATGTTTGTTAATTGTCAGTTTGAAATTTAACAAATAGTATTATTATTATATACTCTGATTTAATACACATCCATGGTTTTTTGTCTGGCTGCTGAAAACCCTGTATATGGACTTTTAATGTGTAAAACTGCTTCTGCTGTGACCTTCACCTGTGTAGGGGGCCTGTAAAAGCTGCAATGTAATACCCGTTGTTTCTGCATTCGTTGCAGAAGCTGATCGCAAGGGACCTTCAGCATGGATTAAAAAGGTTTTGGTATCGGGAACGGCTGCAGACAAAATGGCTGCCCTTGTTGTTCGTGTTCAGGATTCTCCAGTGCATAATTTGTCGAGCCTGGATAGTCTGATTTCTATGCTAAAGATGAAAGAGAAACGCAAGTCACTGAAGATTCTGGGTTGGATATGCTTCTTATTGCTTTACTAAAATGTGTTCTCACTTTTACTAGGTAATGAAATTATGAAAATGTTCTTGTGCTATGTTAATGTTGCTGAATTTATTTATTTTGTATCTGAAGTTGTAATTCATGTGAAATTTCAAATGAGAAATTGACTGATTAAGTTTAAGAGTTATAGTTGTTCTTTGAATCCTTGCTTATGTTGTTCTTTGTGAGTGTTGATTTAGACCAAAAAAGCTTTAGTTGTAATTGCTATTATTATTAGTCTCTTATATACTGATATGGAGTTTGTATGTAATGATAAAATTTATCTGATCATGCAAAAAGCTATGGATTTTTCAAGAGCCCTGTGTAAACCAAACACACTTGTTTGTTACAGTTCCTTTGTTACAGTTCCTCTGGCTTCCTCCCTTTTCTGCAAAGAATCTTCTTTATCAGTATCTCTGAACAAATGTCCACACTTAAACACACGGCTCTTGAATAAATTTGTTTGTTTATAATCACAAAGTGATTACAAGTGATCCTGCACAAGCTATGTGGTGACCATGTCAGATGAGGCATTTTTAATTATTGCTAAGAGTTCAATAAATGATGCTTCATGTCATGCGAAGATTTGTTGCATTTGTGATTATAAGCAGATATTAACAATCAAATTTTGTGACAAATGATTTTGAATTGATTATGTCTAAGAATTTTGCTCTGATTTAATTTGTTTCAGATTCTGTGAAGAAATTGTTTCTTACTGATCTCCTGCCAGGTCGAAAGCTAAAACCTTTTCACCAAGTAAGTACTCTGAGCCACACCTTGATTTGCTAGCTGTGAAATGCTTACAAAGTTGTGCCTGGAATTGGTTTTGGATCTGTTGTGGTTCTTTGCAGGCGCACAAGACTAGTTTATACAACGGGTATTCCTTCCTTATTTAATAAACTCCTGGCTACTCTGTGATGTACATGGTCTTCCCGGCTAGCAACTCTCTGTTGTGGACTCGATTAACTTGCAATTACATGGTTGTCGTCCAGCCAACTTAAACTTAACTCCTCTAAGGCTTGACTGATTTGATTTGTAACCAAACAGCAGCTCCATAAACTTCACCTTCTCATTTCAGATGTCAGTGTATCCCAACTTAACTTATTCATCCAGTGTCTGTAACTTTTGTGTCACCCTTGACAACACCCTGTCGTTCTCTGAACACCTCTTGCATTTGACGCTCCTATGTTGCTATCACATGAGGTGTCCGAGAGTCATCAGATGATCTGATTCCCCTTTTGCAACTATAATCCATGCTTCCATCTTTCATTGACTACTGCAATTTACTATTTGCTGAACTTCACACGCCTGTCCTTCTTTCAGTCGGTTATGAATTCGATAGCCAGGTTCATTACTCACCTCGCTGTTTCCCACGGTTTTACCTATATGACTGATGTCTTACTCTGGCTTCCCATTGCCTCTTGTGTCCAATAACAGGTTCCTCTCGTAGTCCTAAGAACTTTGTAACTTACTGTACAAACCTGTGTCTGTTGTCTCTTCACGCCCTTTCCAGTCTGCTGATCGACATGATCTACTAGTTACTCACCCTGCCTTTTCCATCACAGGCCCTGGAATGACCTAACCCCACAATCTATAGTAAGATTTTAGTCAGGGTCCCACCCTCATCCCTTCATTGCCTGAAGACTTTCTTATTTCCTTGGTCTGTCAGGTATAGCGCACTCTGAATAGCTAGTACTGTAAGAAGCACTTCATAAATTCTCATATACAATACTGTTGTATTTATTCAACAGGTTGCATACATACCACCTTGATATACCCTAGCAGTGTTGAGTGTATTTATTGAATGTTTAGTCACTTTAAAGTTCAGCAGAAGTGGATATTCAAAATGCTGCTTCCTGTGTGGTCCATAATTAGGACTTTGTTATAATGAGGTTATTGTTAATCCTGAATTACATGCACTTTTGTTGTCTCTGATTATCTTTTGTTGATGGTGTGTACTGTGAAGAGATTCTGTTGAAGTGTCAAAGTTTTAATAAAGTGTGGTTTGGGTACTGGAACCAATTCTGAGGTAGTACTCTATTTTTAGGTGAATGGTTACTTATCCATCCTGGTGCCTCCTACCTAAGGCTACACAAAATTGTACTTTATTAGGCTGTGAGCTAATGCAGCATTTTGCTTAGACTCGTTTAAAATTCTTTCGATGAGATTTGGGCATATTCATTCATGGCAATGGACATCTAATGCCAGATAGACCCTGCACTGGGTTGTGCAATGAACTGAAAGTTCAGTTTTGTTTTTGTCAGCAACCCTTGAGTCGAATCAACGAATTGGCCAGTGGAAACAAAGACACTCGTGACAAGCGACTTCTGATTTGGCATTTTGAGTCTCAGTTGAAACAGAAGTATGAACATTTCATCAAAGCCGTTGAGGTAATTGATCCCACCCATTGTACGCTGAATCATTTTTTTGTTACTGATTTCATCCATTCATTTATCGTTACTCGATTCTAGTCAAAACAGGTCTAACAATATCCGATTGCTGTTAAATCTTGTCAAATGTTTTTGGCTATCAATGAAACAGAGAGAGAATTACAGGAGGAGGGATGCATCTATCATACTGTCAGCTTTCTGCTATCACATGTCTACTTTTTGGAGGTGGTGACATTGTGGTATGTTCTGTACCTTGCAACCGAAGGTTTGCAGGTTCAAACTCACCTCAAATCACTGAGGTAGCAACCTTGGGCAAGTTGCTCACCCAAGATTGTCTCTGAGGAAGCCACCTCACTCATCTCATCCCCAGGTTGTGTAAAGCCAATGGACCTGCAGAAAACTCATCATGATGTCTATTTCAGCAGAAGGATTCATTAATGATTTAGGTTTTAAATCTCATGAAAATGAAATTCTGCCTCAACTGAAAGTGACCCTGTATGCTTTGCATATAGTGACTTTTGTAGTCACTTTAAAATATATGCATAAGCCACTTTTTTTCATTGTGTAATATAAGAATTTAAACTGTTTAAAATGTAGGTTAAGTTCAAAGATGTTAAAGTTTTTAAAGGCAAAGCTTTAATGCATTTAAAAAAATGAAATACATGTTTAAATAGAATTATTCCTTTTTAGAAAAGTCAAATTAAAATTTGGATGTAATTTAGTTAAATGTTTTAGATACTGGGCCATGAAACAGTTCAAGTGAAGAGCAAAGCAATCGGTAAGAATCCTTTACCTACGTTTAAAATATGCCACACTGTCTTTTGCAAATTACTGTTTTTAAATTATTTGTGTTCATTTATAATCTTGGTTTAAAATTAGTGTCTGAGAGCTGGAGATTAATTTGATGAAAATAGTTGCTGTATAATGATTGTTGGAATGTCTCTTTACAACTGAAGATGTTGTTTATTTCTCCTTTTTCAGAGGCAATATTCGACTTACTTGATAAACCGGAACAAGAGAAAGTAGGTACACAGCAACAACCATATTATCTCAGTTATAGAGCGCATGCATATATAACGTTTGCCCCATTTTGAAAATGTATCCTGAGAAGGTAAATATGTATGATTATTTTTATTATTACCGAAATTTGATACCGCCTTTCTGCCAACATTTTTTGCTCAGAAGTGCACAGACATGCCTCGACTGCGCAATTGCAGTTGTACTGCGGAGCGATTGTGCGTGAAGGACTTGCTCAAGGTCCCTACACAGTGACTCCCCGGCCGAGGCTCGCTCAGCGCACACTGAACGTTACGGGCTGACCACTCTAACCGATTGGCCACTGTGCCACACAATAATGTGCAGGTGAAGCAGACATGATGTAAAGAATGTTATAATTGGTGCTATAAAACGTTTGAATGCTTGAATTGTGGTGCTGACCTGATGCAGAATTTTTGTCAGAGGTGAAATTGTGTCCTTTGAAATTGTTTTGAAGGCAGAAATAGCTATTGAAAGGTGCATTATCATACTCACTAGGAAAAATTTTCACTTTCATTATTATTTTAGACCTGTTTTACATACTACTTACCTTTGAGCTAGTATACTTTTCAAATTATACAATCTCTTTCATCATCTTTGAACCCTTTTTGTATTAACTCAAGCATCCAATCTTTGAATTTATGCCAGTCTTGTTTAAAATCAGTGCAGGACTACTCTTTGATTATATGGGTATATGGCAAAATCGGAGGCTAACAGTGCATATGTGGATGATTTTTGCATTCTCAGAAACTCTGAACCTAAGAAATGCTCTTTGTTGGTAATTATTTTCTCAAGATTCTAATTGACTAACTAACTCATCCCGGACTGGTTGGTCTTCTTCCATTGAAAACTGAATCATCTATGATAAATAGCTTAAATGTCATGTCATGTCACATCGTCATCGTCGCTTTGCAACGGTTGACTACATGAATAGGAAAGGGATGTCCAGTGCTTTCTGCCTCGTACGATGTTCATAGCTTAAATACCATAACATAATCATTTGTTCAAAATGATTTTAAATGGTGATTAATGACAGCCATTTTTGTTCTTTTTGGAATTCTCATGTTTTTTTCTGCCATGATGTTGTTTAACCTTTGCATAATTATAATCACACTTTTTGCTTAGACCTTTTCTTGTTTTAGCATATTTGGATGATGGTCTCATACCACCTACCTTCTCATAATTGCTACAGTCGTTTTAAACAATACTTACTGTACACAGCTGCAAGAACAAAGAGTCATTTTGCGTATTGGACGATGCTTACACATATTTCTTCCAGTCATTTTTATACCATGACCTGTACACTTATTTAAAAGGTATGCCTAGTTTGAGCTCAGCTTCATAGGAGGCTGCTTGGTCAGGCCTTAGACCAATGTTTTATCAATGGTAAAATCATCTGGGACATTCTTGACGACTAGTAGGGCCTCCCCTAAGTGTGAGATAATTATATAGTGCCAGAAGTTGACCCAAATGCTTATGTAGGTTAAGAAATAACTTGTGCCAAAGCCATCATAACTCATCGACGTTGGCTGTCCTATGGCACAATTCAAATCATATTATTATAAAGTGGTGGAATGAGAGTTTATTTTGTCCTATAATTTACCATGATGCCTCTTGAATAAATGGTGCTAGCAAAAGATTGCCGTATGGATTATTATATAAGTAAAGAATCTGTAATTTATAAATATACTCTGTTTAATCTATACTTGCACTTCTGATTTAACTCACCCAGTTATTTGCACATTGTTATTTGTTATTTATCAGTATATCTAGTTTTTTATTGTTATTTGTTATTTATCAGTTTATCTAGTTTTGTACATTTTATAATGACTGATGTTTTCTTATTTTGTATTCTGACTTCAAGATGTTGATATTATGGATTGCCAAGTAGCAAATCTGAAAGATTGCTGCGTGAATTCTGTTTCTGTTGCATTGCCTTCTTGTTCTTTAGGTTCTTCTTTCGATATTGGTTAATAAAGTTGGAGATCCAGTTCGCAAGATGGCAGCACGAGCTGTTCACCTCTTATTGAAATTGGGTAAGAATTTTACTTAAAGTCTAGGATTCTGATTTTCATGTTACTACAGAAGATGTAGGCCAACACATTCTGTGCACTCTTGAAAACTGTTTCAATAATTATATACCTAAACCCTACTTTGGAGAGGTCAAAAGATGATCATGGATGCAGGATAGATTCCCGTTACCCTCCCAAATTCGACTTAGCCTTTCCATTTGCTAGGTGCCATTGATAAAATTAGCAGTTGGACAGATGAACGCCTTGCCTGGCTGCCATAAAGTTAATTCAATAATCTGTTCATACTATATACCCATATAATCAAGGTGTTGTTGTCCTGTACTGATTTTAAACAAGATTGGCTTAAATTCAAAGACGAGTTAATGCAATAAGGGTTCAAAGATGATGAAAGAGACTGTATAATTTGAAAAGCATACTCTTTGCGTAAAGGTAAGTAGTATGTAAAACAGGTCTTATATATATATATATATATATATATTTATATATATATTTATAATCATACTGTCAGTTTGCATTTATAATGAACACAAATATAATTATGTGGTATTATTAGTGTTTTTGTGTACAAATTGATTCGTGACATTTTGCAGTTGAAATGCATCCAAAGATGAACATGATTGTTACGTTGGAAGTGGAGAGATTGCTCTATCGCTCCAATGTGACTGCGAAAGCTCAGTGAGTCTCATTCACATTTATGAGCATTATGAAGATATGTTGTGGAGGTGTATGTGTGTATATCTTCATTTATTAAACCCTTCCAGATGGCAGACAGCATCGAGCTAAAAGGATTAAGCGTAATTATATTTTATGATTTTTTTGAATTGTAAGGGCTGAGTATTGTGAAATGGTCTTCTATTTAGCACCTTTCAAACCTGTTGAAGGTATGGAGAATTGTTTATGTGTATTTATCTGGATATGTGTTTTGTGTTTTTTAAGATTGGCTTATGACAGATATTAAATGGTGTGTTTCTTGCTGTCTGCTGAGGAATAGTGCATGTATTGTCACTGCCTCATTCGCTGATTTGGCCTCAATTACGGGTTTGACCTCAATCAATGGTTTGTCCCTTCGGGTATCGATCTCATCTGGTCTGCGTCTTGTTACGCACTTGTATGCAATGGGTCTATATCATTCAATTCACTTCTATGCCAACCGCCGTGAACTGTGGAGTTCCACAAAGTTCTCTGCTAGCCTACTTAGTTTTATAATATAAACCTTTCCATCTGGCTCACTTCATACTAAATGCTCTCCAGTTGTGGGCTGGTAATACCCAGCTATTTCTTTTAGATGAGTCCTACTCTTTGTCTTATTCCATTGTCTTCTTCAGCTACTCTGTTTCCTGACCATCGATTAAAGAAATAATACAGTTTGAAATCTCTTGGTTCATAAATTGCTGCTTTCAAATCAGCCAACCTATTTTTGAGATTTCACATTTTGGTCAGCCTCGTATGTTGTCCACAAAGTACACTGTTTGTGTATTCCTCGCATGCGTGAACATACACTTGGTACATCTAAATGTATTTATTAACTAAATTTGTAGGTGCTTCTGTTGAATTGTGCATACCATTTTTCTTAAAAAAGACCTTACATGACATTAAAATGTCATGTAATAAAAATAATATGTATGACGTAACACCAGTCAGTCGATAGATTAACATCTGCTAGATTTTAAAGTATTAAGAAATAACACGAGCCCGTTAGAACACGGTTATCATACCATTCGTTTTCTCTCGATATCAAGACCTGGAATATCTATGTATTTTCTGGCTTTTTGTTCGGAATTTTGCAGGATTGTAAGTTAAAATGTTTGAATTGTAAAACTGGAAAACGAAATTAATAAATTTATAATCCACAACGGTATATCAGTTAACATCGTAAGATGTCACAATGCGTGTTGCTTAGCAACGAACGAAGACGCAGACTCATTTGTTGTTTTAATGTGAAGTCGTTTACATCCAATATTCAAAATTATTTCTCTTACTCATGGGCATGACTTAAAACTGCAACCGGTTATGGGCTAACCTGAAAACCTAGAACAGCGGGCAGCAGCGCAGTTCTTATCAGTAGCTGGCAGATGAGAAGCACAATGCACCCAACGGCAGCCACCGAGCTTATGATTTGGCACATACCGGGTCCAACCTGGCACAATGGTAAATCAACTGCGAAACCAGCAAGAGAATGGGGTACTCAGCTGGTCACATCCTCCCCCACAGAACATGAATGGAACAGAATATAGAAACTATACTGGCTCGGACGTCGCCCAGGATAAAAAGGCTCGCGTCATCCACCGTGAGAGTCAGGATGGGTGCCGACAAGTGTGCTACTGACTCATCATCGTCGTCATCATCATCTACACCATCGACAAAATCACCAATAGAAAACAAAAGAAAGGAAAAATCAATCCAGTTAAACGGTAGACACAGGATCAAAATAGGACAATGGAATGTGAGAGGGTTGAACTCGATCGGGAAATTATCGATACTTGAAATGAACTCGAAAGATTAAACATCTCCATATGCGGGTTATCAGAAACCAAATGGTCAGACAATGGCCACTTCAAGACGCTAGATGGACATACAGTGCTCTTCTCAGGTAAGACAAACAGAGAACACCACGGAGTAGCCACCTGGATGAACAAGAATGTTGCCTCTAGTCTAATATCTTACAATCCAGTGAGCAACAGAGTAATGACAGCCACAGTTTCATCTAGACCAAGAAACGTGACAGTGATACAATGCTATGCACCAACAGCAGACAAACCAGATGAAGAAATCAATCAATTCTACACAGAGTTAAATCAGGTCATTGCAGAGACCCCCAAACAAAACATATTATTGATTACAGGAGATTTCAATGCTGGAGTTGGTGAGGGTGCATTGGAAACCGATGTTCTCGGAAATATGGGCACGGGAAAAGAAACAACAGAGGACAAACTTTGGTGGATTTCTGCACACAGCACAAGTTGGTTATCACCAATACACTTTCTCGACTGCACAATAGACATAGATATACTTGGAGAAGCCCTGACAGAAACACCAGATCGCAGATCGACTACATCCTGAATAACAAACATTGGAAACAATCGATCAATAACGCCCGCACATGCCTCAGTGCAAATTGTGACTCAGACCACAATCTAGTAATACTGACAATGCATTTAAGATTCAAAAACGACCATCAAGCCTCTTCTCCTAGACTTGGAAAAACTCAGAAACAATCAGATAGAACAGCAATACCAAGTTGAAATAACTAACAGATTTGAAGCATTTGAGGGAATTGTCGAACCACACACACCAGATGAACTATGGCCACAACTTAAAGAGATCACTCTGAGTGCCGCCAAAACAACACTACTGAAGAACTGCGACAAGCGAAAGAATTGGATCTCCAGTGACACGTTTGAATTAATAAAAAAGAAAAGAGATGCAAAAACAAAGTCTCCACAAGAGTACAAAATTCTACGAAATGAGGTACAACGGATGTTACAAAGAGACAAGCAGTCGGAAATGGAGGCATTAAGCAATGAGCTGGAGGAGAACGAAAGGAAAGGTAACACCAGACCTGTATTCCAAATGGTGAAGAAGCTCACTGGCTCGTTCAAGCCTCCAAACACAGCCATTAATGACAACAACAACAAAAAACTTGTTGAACCGGAAAAAGTAAACCAAAGATGGAAAGAATATTGCAAAGGACTCTACAGCAATGTAAAAGAGGAAAAAGACATAAAAATTGAAATACAAGAAAAGGAACCACCGCCACTAAAAGAAGAGATAAAACGAGCCATATTGAAAGCAGCTATGTGGAAGTCACCAGGCCCAGATGGCGTAGCCGCTGAGCTATTTAGATTTGGTGGAGAAATGACTCTGACAAAACTACACGAGATATGTGTGGACGTATGGGAGACCGAGGATTGGCCAGAAGAATGGTCACAGTCAATTTTTATTTCACTGCCGAAGAAAGGAAATCTACTTCACTGTGGTAATCACAGAACAATTGCGCTAGTCTCACATGCCAGTAAGATTTTGTTACGAGTGATACTGGAACGCATCCAGAATAAGCTGGAATCAGAGATTGCTGAAGAACAGGCTGGCTTTAGGCCAAGAAGAGGCACGTGAGATCAAATTGTGAACTTAAGAATCGTCTTCGAGAAAGCGAGAGAAAGGAAACAACCACTGTACCTCTGCTTCATTGACTTTACTAAAGCTTTTGACATGATTCAACACGATCAACTATGGATAACCATGATGGAGATGGGTTTCCAACCCCACCTCATTCATCTATTGCGAAATCTCTACAAACAACAATGAGCTACTGTAAAGACAGACGGAATTATGTCGACATGGTTTAGTATCAAGAAGGGAGTCTGACAAGGATGTAATTTATCACCAAGCCTGTTTAACATTCTGGCAGAGCAGGTAATGCGAAAAGCACTACTTGGCTACCACAAGGGATTCAGGATTGGAGGGAAGACTATAAACAACCTTAGATATGCTGATGACATCATGTTACTGGCCACTTCACCTGAGGATTTACAGGAGTTGGTACAACGTGTTGAGATATTAGCAGAAGAATACAGTATGCTGATTAACGTAGCAAAGACAAAAGTAATGACAAATAACAATGATGCACTTTTGATCAAGGTGGACGGATACAAACTGGAACAAGTGGACTCATTTACATACTTGGGGAACAGAGTAACGAAGGACGGGGTCTACGCGAGTGAGGTAAAATCAAGATTAGCTATGGGAATGTCAGTCATGTTTAAGTTGGTAAGCCTCTGGAAGAGTAAATCAGTCAGTACTAAAACCAAACTGCGACTCATGAAGGCCTTGGCTTGTCCAGTAGAAACGTATGGTTGTGAGGCATGGACAATAAAGAAAGAAGAGAAATGTATACAAGCATTTGAGAACAAGTGCATGAGGAAACTGCTCAGAATTCCATGGACAGCAATGGTGACAACCGAACAAGTGTATCAAATGGCGAAAGTTGACAGCAATCTGTTGGGCCACATCAAGTCCAGAAAACTGCGGTACTTCGAGTACATCGCGAGACAGCCTAAAGACAGTATTGAATATATGTGTGGCACAGTGGCCGATCGGTTAGAGCGGTCAGTCCGTAACGTTCAGTGTGCGCTCGCTCGTTTGAGCCTCAGCCTGGGAGTCACTGTGTAGGGACCTTGAGCAAGTCATTCGTGCACAATTGCTCTGCAGTACAACTACAATTGCGTCGTCGAGGCGTGTCTGTGCACTTCTGAGCAAAAAATGTTGGAAGAAGCACAGTATCATATTTCGGTAATAATAATAATAATATGTGATTTTGAAACATTATTTGTTGACAGTTCTGTAATGCCATTTGTCATTACCTGACAACCTTGTCATGTGTTTGTTAACTGCCATGTCAATGCAGAACAGTATAATTCTTTTATTTTGGGCCAATTATACTGATAGTTTTGTGAACATTGTTCATTTTCTTGCATTAAAATCCATTGTATTGCTCTTGTGTTTTGATGCAAATCCAATAGTTTTCACGACATGGGCTTTGATATTCCACTTGTTTTCCAACTTCCAGAGTCTGTGTCCTGCAGGTGCTGCATAAATGGACCAGCTGCTTTGCTTTATATTGGACAGTAGCTGCTGCTGTCTGAGGTCATTGGGATTCGAAAAATGCTATATTAAGTGTCTAAATAACTAACTTACTGGTAGTGGCAATATCATGTTGTTGTTTTAGATATTATGCTATTTGCTTTCTCAATGGACTTCAACTGAATGCTCAAGAAAGCCAACTTGCATCCCATCTTGTCACAATCTATTTCTCATTTTTCAAGGTGATTTATTTTCATACTTGCCAGAGTATGTTTGGGATGATAGAAGTCATTGAGTTTATTCTTAGGTTTCATTCCAGTGAAAGATTTTTGAATTTATTGTACTGTGCATCTGAGCACAATTATTGTCATAATTGAATGATTCTAAAAGTTACAGCTGAAGTGTAACTGGTTAATAATGTTCAATAAGCTGCTAATGCTACACACATTTGACACTTCTGTCCTGAAAGAGAGAAGTAATGGTATTTGTTTTAAGCAAACCTTTTTCAATAGGACACGGCAGATGACATTGTGATACTGTAGAGCTGTTACATCATTAGATTGTTGTCAATGGAAATTGGCTGCTGATTTATCATATTCACCATTTTTACACTTCTCAGGTTAAACTAACCTAGTCAATGATGTAAGTGAATTGCCTTATAATCATGCAAGTGAAATGCTCATATTTGTGACATTTAAACAAATAGAAATGTTAATTTATTGTCGTTGTATCAAGAAAATGCCAAAACAGTCTAATGGCAGCTAATATGAGCTCTTCTGACACTCACTTCAAGATGGTAAACTGTTGGAAAGATGAGAGTTCATCTTTTAGTTCAGGATTTCCCAATCTTTTTTACCCGTGGAACCATTTTGTTCTTAAATTTTCTTGACGGAACCCCGTCCAAACTAAACATATTTTGTTGTAGGCACAAACGTTTGAGAATGCAGACAATTACAGGTCTATTTGACTAGACTAGATTAATAGCAACACAAAAATCAATTACAGTGACACAGCAATTTTTTGGGACGCTTAAAGTTATACACAGATGTTAATCAAAAAGCCTCCTATGAAAACTTTTTGGACACTTAAAGTTTTCCATGGAACCCTTGTCTTCACCTCACGGAACCCTGGGTTTCAGCAGAACACAGGTTGGGAAACGCTGTTTTAGCTGATGATGCAAAGTCTGCTTATTCGAAGTATAGTGCCAGATATGGTGACTGCATGGTGATGATGGTTGTAGGATGCAGGACCTCGTTGTAGGTGATAGTAAAAACATCTTAAACAAGAAAGTTCCACGCATCTGACTTGAGAAGCATTGCAGAAGTAGACTTGGATGCAATGTGCTGATGATTAGATGAGACATTTGCAATGAATGGCATTAGATTCAGCAAAAGTGCACATTCTTTCAGAGTGAATTTTTTTGATGACCTAATGTTCCACTGGCAAGATAATATTAAGCCTAAGTACCAGTTTAAGCTGTATTGGTAATTAAAGCTGTAAAAATAAGTATTTTAAATTTTGGTAACAGTCTATTGACCTATTTTAAAGATAAATCTTAGATTTGCTGATAAATTACTAATGGCTATTGCACGTAAATGCTCTCTTGTGGTTTATCAGTTGTTATTAGGTTTTGATTGATGTTTATATTTCTAGTCATTCGTTGCAAAAGGTGAACTCGATTCAAAGATGCTGAGTGGTCTTCTTGCTGGGGTGAACAAAGCATATCCGTTTGCCAAAGGTTACCTATGACTAATCTTACAGTTTGGTGTATGTCATTTACCTAGAGGTCTACAACGCCTTATAATATACTTACCTCAGGTTATGACCACGGGTACTCATTTAAAGTTGAAACTGCTAGCTGAAGAAAACTTCTTTTTCACTAGATTTTTAAACGATACATCTGTATTTTGAGAAGACTTGCTGCCGCCATATTCAGTTGACTGGAAACGGCTTCATTTGCACTGGTTGCAGCATCCTAGTAGTTGCTCACCAATGAGATGATCCTCCAGAATCCAGGATGTATTCTATATGCATTGTTGTTGCATTGTTTTATTTGAAGTATAGATTGGCACTTGCTGTGTAATGAAGGCTTACATGCATTAGTTCCAATCTCATACATAACCTGGGAATATGTCATCATTCCTGAAACTTTCTAGGACTTGATTTGTTGTGTCATTGAGAGAGCAAAACATTAAAAATCTTCATGTTTTACACAAATCAAAAACACTGGAAGCCATGTGTTGCAGGCCAATAGCAATATTTTCCAGCAAGTGACGGGCCAGAGTGCTGAAGGCGCATGAGAAAAATGGTGTAGGGATCTCAGAGGGGCCATACACACAGTTGAATTAGGCTCTGAAAACGCGATTCTGATATGCATCATCAGTTACAAAATCACAGAAAACTCATAAAACCGTTAAATGACAAAAGTCTAATTTGTCATTTGATGGTTTTATGTTTTTATTCTCAATTGTGTTGTCTGAGGTTGATTGGTTGAACCATTAAATGAAGCTATTCTATATTTGTTTCAATTTCTGATTCCGAATTTTTACATTTTCACCAGCTTTCTTTTACCGTTTACGCTGTCATGTGTAAGGTTCTTTTTAGTTTTGTCAAAGCATTTTGTCCAGACTGTCGTATACTTCTGTTTATGGATCATATGATTTGATTGATTTTGATTCATCGTATATTTGATTTCTCTCTCTCTCTTAGTCGATCAGCAGAAGATCATGGAGCAGTCAGAGACACTCTTCCGTCTGATCCATGTCTCTAGCTTTACAATCAGTGTACATGCTCTGATGTTGCTCTTCCAGATTGTTGACATAAGGTTTGTACATAAACATTTTGCCCTTGAGATTTTCTCATCTTTATTATGCGCTGTATGATTTTAGTCTTTGTGTCAGCTTCAAACGATCTGCGATGGACACAGTGTCCTTGTTAGTGACCATGATAGAGTGTGTCATTGTTAGTGACCATGATAGAGGTGGAACTGCACTAGTTTTTGCTCTGCCATTCATGACAGAACTGGTACTATCAATATCAGTCAATAATCTGTGGGATTCTTTGTACTGGAATGACCACCGGTCGTATTACAGCCATCTTTCATTGCATTGGTACATGAGATGTTGCCAAGTAATCCATCTATTCCTTTGGTAATGTGATGGAGTTTGTCAAGGAGTCAAGTTTAATACTTGGGCATGTCAGTCAAAGTTTTTGCATAATGTGCATTCACTTCTACTGGTGTTATTTCCGCTGGTGTTATTTCCGATTTCCCACAGTCCCCACAGCTTATATGTGGGTCAAAGACATTTCCTTTGACCAAGGGCAAAGCTTGAAAGATTGATTTCTGCTTTAGTATATTCATTCATATCGAACATTTTTATAGCGCCCCTTCAATATATGACATGGTGGCCGAGCAGTTAGCGCGGTCGGCCCGTAACACTCTGTGTGCGCTGGGGAGCGGGTTCGACTCTCGTCCGCGGCGTCACCGTGTAGGGACCTTGAGCAAGTCCTTTGCACACAATTGCTCTGCATTACAACTGCAGTTGCGCCGTCGAGGCGTGTGTGCACTTCTGAACTTAAGTGTAAGAAGGGTGATATCAAATAACAGTTGTATTGTATTGTATTCAAGAAAACTGCTCAGAGGTGCTCCGGACTCCAGCACATCTAAACAGAACTGTTTTAATTCAGGTATAAACGAACATAAGAGAGAAGGTCTTGAGAAAGAGGTGAAGCTTGAGAGGGAGGCCATTTAAGGTCAAGGGCTCACCACTGAGAAAGTGCGGTTGTACCTAGTTGGGGCATGGTCAAATAGGACAAGGAGTAAACCCTGTTAAGATGAGGGGTTGAAAGCCCCTGGCACTAAGGACTGGGTAACAGAGCTTGTGAGACCTAGTAAGCAGCTAGAGCAGCTATCCTAAAATATGGTAAGCTTGGCAGTTTATCCAAAAGACTAGTCATATATACTTGCTCTGGCAATGTCACCAATTAACGATGCAGCCACATTCAAAACTCACTCCAATCACCCGATCCAGCCTTGTGGTAGGCCAGCATATATATTAAAGAGGTCTTTGTTATACAGCATTCATTTCAGTTATTTTTCTCTGCTCTTTTATTTTAGTGAGACTTCTGCAGATCGCTATTACATGGCTCTGTACTCTAAGTTGTATGATGAGGAAATTGCAACGTCAGCAAAATTGCCAATGTTTTTGAATCTGCTTCTAAAGAGTATGAAGAAGGATTCTGTAGAAACCAGAGTGCAGGTACAAATGCATGTTTAGGTCTTTATAAACTATACATGGTTAATTATTTAAGTAATTTCTATTGAATTCAATCTATGTACAGTCGATGAGTACTAATTAGTAGCCTTTTGTTGGACCAGTTTCTAATGAGTTGTTCATGTTGTTTGTGCAAAACAAGTGTTTGTTACTTAATTTTGTAATTAGATGTTTACTCATCCTAGGATGGTGAAGTTGAAGATGCTCGGGCAAGGGACTTTAAATCAACCATTTTTCCATCCACTTCTATTCCCCTTCCTTCTCCCCCCATTCCTGTCCTCTTCCTCTTTGCCCTCCAATGTCTATCCTACCTTACTCCATTCCCATTTCCTCTGCTTCCAATCCTCTGCCCCTCTTCTGCCTCTTCCACATCCCTTACCGTTCTGCTCCCCTCCTCACTTATCTCACTCCCAGTCCCTCCTCCTTCCCTTCCTCTGATCTTCATCCTCATTGTCCTCCACTTCCCAATCCACTTCCTCCATCTCTCTGTCTCTGTCCTCTTTCTGGCTCTGTCTCTGTCTGTCTGTCTGTCTGTCTGTCTCTCTCTTGATACTCTTCCTTTCTCCACCTCTTCCTCCACATCATATCACTTATCACTAGGTGAATGAATGACCGACTATTGCAGCATTTTCGTTGCAATATTTCTCTGCTATTATATTATAAATTGTGCATTTTTGAGTGCTTGTTCAAGGTCTCTACAATATCAGTTTGTTTACGATTGAGTGTTGCTTTAAGACATTGAACTGATACACGTAATATAATCTTCTAGTTCAGTTCACAAGAACATACAATTGTTCTATATTTATTAAGAACATACAATTGTTCTATATTTATTAAGAACATACAATTGTTCTATATTTATTAAGAACATACAATTGTTCTATATTTATTAAACCTTGACATTTACTGACAGCAAAAAGGCCACCGTAGGAATAAAAAAAATTATTTTATTTTAGTTCATCAGTTCCTGAATTTTTTCTTATTTTTTCTTAATAAAAATTAACATTAATGTTAATTTTTCACTGATTAGGGCACTTTTTCACATGTTGTGTATGTGTATGAAAACTTACTATAGCACCTTTTAATGTACTTCATAAACGCGCTTTTGTCGAGGTATATCGAGCGATATCACACTGTATATAGAGCGAGCGGATCGACACCTTGTGTCGATCCGCTCGCTCTATATATAGTGTGCTGTTTATTTGCACCAACTTTTTACGAATCACTCCCCCCCGAGAGTTTGTTTATTAAAGATATTCTTAAGATATTCAGGATGTTTGAGGTTTCTGCAATTATTCTGATGTATTTCATGTTCATGTTTGTTTATTAATTGAAGGCTTTCATCAAACGCCTTCTGCAGGTCACGGTGTCCACAACTCTGTTGGATTGCGGTACATTAATGTTGCTGAGCGAACTGTTGAAGGATCGCCCACAACTTCTTAAGCAGACAATGGAGACTGTGGTAAGTTGATGGCATATAACGTAAGCATAACATAAGATATAATATTTATGTATATCTTATAATATACATAGAAATGAAGTGTGGTAAGTTGTTTCTTGAATGCTTGTCTATATCAACAGGTTGCATGGCTTGATAAGGATATCAGATGATGTACCAGCATTCAAAATATAAGACGGTTATAATGAGCTTTTTGTGAGGCAATTTTTCATGCCTCTACCATCATATGGAGCTCGGTGGCTGATCGATTAGAGTGGTCGGCCCATAACACTCAGTGTGCGCTGAGTGAGCGGGTTCGACCCTCGTCCGAGGCGTCACTCACTGTGTAGGGACCTTGAGCAAGTCCTTCCTGCACAACTGCACTGCAGTAAATCTGCAATTGCACCGCCAAGACGTGTGCACTTCTGAGCAAAAGAGGTTGGAAGAAGGGCATATCAAATTTCAAGAATTTCTATTTCAATATGTGGAACTTGAAGGCTTCCATCAGCCAAGTATTCAGTTTAACTTGACTGCATATGTTTTACACTTTCTATTGCTATGTCAAGGTGTCAACAGTCTCATCGTTCTGAGGTTGTTTTATCTCATGTTCAGTTATCTCACCAAGTGCTGTACATTGCTTAATGATGAGTGTTTTGCTCTTTTGTTTCTATTGTCACCTTTTTTTAAACAGTAACTTTCTGGACATAAAAGATTAAAGGATCTAATGTTATGAGATATGTTGAAAGAGACTTTTATGCTACCCTTGCATTCACAAATAAATGTTGAGTGAATTTAATTCTGTGTCTAGGATTCTGATGATGAAGAGGAACATTTTGTGGATGTAAAAGTCGAAGATGATGATGATGTGAGCCATGATACTAAAGAAGCTGTCAATTCAACTGAAAATACGAAGAACGGTTGCGACATTCCAACTCATACTGGGTCGTCTTGGATTCATCGACAGAATCTGTCAAGTGAGCCAATTGTTAATCAATCAATTAAAGTTGTGACTCAACAGATTCCCAGCTTATCTTGGTAATGTTGACTCAGGTGCAGATTGAAATGATGGTGAAAACATCTCATTAATGATATATAATTGTTGTATAGACATTTTGTTCACAGCTCTTATAGCTCTGCCGATTTAGACTAATTTAGTCATGTTGTTATACAAGGAACGATGTTTCTTCAGATCCTAATTTGAATGGAAAGGTGGAATGTTGGTGGTTGCAGATGTCAGATGGTAGCATGTTCCAGACAGATGGTCTAGCAATACTGATATTAATAATTACAATGCAGTTGTAAAACTCGTGCAGCCTACAAGGAAGGACAGATAATCATATATAACAAGTGTCTTTCTAGTTTTCGATTATCAACAATCCAGTGGTCAATTTATTCCAATATTACTACATTTCAGATAAAAGAGGTAGCTATGACCCAACACATCGTAACCCCCTTTTCTGCCGAGCTGATCAAGACTGCAGCAGTGAACTGTTTGTTTTACCCAAGCATCTTTACCCATCTGTTACAGTGTTTGCTAACAAAATCTTACAGGTTAGTAGCTCTGTCATATTAGTTAACAAAACTAAATTAAAGATCAGGCAATCGTTAACGAAATGAGAACCAGAAAGAAATTTGGACTATTGCTAAATAGAAACTGAAAAGAATTTATGTTGAATTAAATAAAAATGAGAATGCTATTGAAATCTTGAATGAAAACTATTGAAACTACAAGCAATTATTTGTGAGAATTATTGGTGGTGATGCATGTGTGAATTACTTTAGCCTACTTCCCACACCTGTTTATGCCTTAAAGAAACAAATGGGGAAGGTGACTCTTCCTACGTCAGCTATCATACAACTTCCTGTTTTCGATTCCGATCCTAACTTTCTATATTTTGTGTTCGATGCACAGTTTAAGGACAAATAGTATATCAAATTATTAATAACAAGTTTACTTAAGAAATACAAAATGTGATGAGCTTAAATTGGATGATAAGCTTGTCTTTCCACCAGTCACCAACTCTGTCACAATTGCTATTATCATTTACGTTAGCTCAGAGTTGTCTCCTGAATGTACGTTGTCATTCCCCTGTTGCCACCAACCATCATTTGTTGTCACTCACCTTGACTACTGTTGTGCACTCTATGCTGAACTCCCAACTGGGGTAATTGGAGACTTGAAGCTGGTCCTGTGCACTTCTCTGAGCCTCGTTGGTCGTAACTTGAGGTGAATGTTACCGATTATATGCGAGGTGTCCTGCATTGGTTCCCTATACCACAGTGAAATTTATACAGGATTTCTGTTTCATAACAGTGCCTCTTAGGTGCTTTCCCATCATCTTTACAAAAGCTCTGATGTGAGTAGTAACCCTGAAGGGACACTATATAAATCTTCGCAACAATGAATCATTACCCATTATAAGTATTTGTCAATAACATTTAACTTTTGCCACTTTTGTATTTTTGTATTGTAAGTTACAAACAGAAGAAAATCTGGTGTTATTATTTTATGCCAATGTTGTTGAAAATAGGGAGAGAGCTTGAACTACACAAGTAATCCTTTGGAGGACTTCAGTCTCCAAAGATACATGCATCGAGTCCTAACTCACAATGCAAAGAAGATGTCCGGAGGTTTGTTTCCATGTGCTTTTGTTGTATTGGCTAATTTTCATATGCTGGAACTTTTGTGACTGTTTATGGTAATTTAGTTTTATATGAGACATATTTTCTGCAAAGTGACTGAATGGTTAGAGCGGTCGGCCTGTAACACTCAGTCAGTGTGTGCTGAGCGAGTTTGACCCACGTCAGTCGCTGTGTAGGGACCTTGAGCAAGTCCTTAGCGCACAAGTGCTCTGCAGTACAATTGCGCCGTCGAGTCGTGTGCACTTCTGAGCAAAAGATGTTGGAAGAAGGGCGGTATCAAATCTCAAGTATTTCAATTTCAATAGTTGTTTGACTCTTGAAGCATCATATGCAATTCTGCAACATATGCATGCTGTACTTAACCCTTTAATAATGAACATGTGCTAAAATGTATGAGTAACCAATGCAGCTTGTCATTAAAGAGTTAAGAATAAAAGTATCATTTCTCTTCTATAGTTCTACGTTGAGAATTCAGTGACTGTGAATCAGCTTCAATAAATTTATTTGGTTTGGTGATTATTTTATTTTGTCAAAGCTATTTTATGTGTTTGCTTCAGTTTGTGAGCATTGGTTGTCAGATGACAAGTAATATTTGATAAGAGTCCAAGTCTGTTGAAAATTGTTGTATCTAGTCTTTGAGAGAAAATTTGACGAACATTGTATGCTTTCTATTTTCTTGATGTTTAAGTTTATTAGGTTGATAGAGTTCTAAATGAGATATCTCCGTTGTGTGGACTTCACTGGACTTGTTATTAAAAGGTGTGATATTAGTGACATGGTGGAATTTAGGTGTTGACTCTTAGTAAACATGTGATGTTCTCTGTTTCCAGAGGTTGAAGATGAAGAAGTTTTGGATGAAGATGTGAATTCAACGTAAGAAAACTTCTGTTTGCACTTTAATTTTTATCTTGCCTGTGTTGTAGGTGAAGGTAGATCCTCATAAATCACAGTGTAAGAAAGCAGTGTAACTTAGCTTAGTGCTTGTGTGTTTGTTCAAACCAGCATTAGAATGCTTTTGTGGTAAAGTTGAATTTCAAATGTTTGTGTGGTGCTTATTTTCTTTACTTCGACCCAAAAGTCAGCAGTGGAGAAGCGCTAAGATGCCGAGCGCCTCTGAGTAGATATCTTGAAGGGGCGCTATATCAAGTATTTTTGATTGATTGATTGATTGATTGAATACATGGAACCAGCACATTGCAGGACTTGCAATTTGCATCCTAGCTTCTGCTGATACCATTGAACTACTTGGTGACAGAGGCACATGTGCTCAGTCAACTTGCCCAACCAGGGTCACTGTATAGAGTTGAACCTGCAATCACTTGATCACTGACCGAATCTGTTACTGATAGACTGCCATGTCTTATGATTACTTGGTACAACTGTTGAGTGCTAGGTCTTAATTATGGAAAGAGACTTTCTTTGATTAGACATTTTGCTTTACAAATTGCTGGCCATGTTTAATGTCAGGAAACGATTTTAGTATAAGGTATGCTTTTGTTTTTGTTGTTTTTCAGGGACAGCGATGATATTGATGATGATGAGGCTGATATTGATGATTGATCAGATCATCTTGAGGGTAAGGGCTTATTGTGTTTTAGCAGGAGGATTTTGACACAGTTTTTTTCTTTATAATTAATGCCTCAATGCTATTTTATGATGGTCTGCACCTTTTTAGGCCAACTGTTGTGATCGATGTAATCGAACATTTTTATTGAGCCGTTCAAAATCAGCTGTGCTCTCAACTGGTGTCTGTCCTGTCCTTGGGCCAGAGAACAGGAAAGTCTTAAGGCGCCTGCAGAACTAGGTGAGAGGGTTAGTGATTCTAGATGCAAGAAGGAAGGCAGGATGGTTTGTGTGTACAGCATTCCCAAAGTCAACCTAAGAGCATGAAGTGGTGTATCATGGTGTTTACTAAAGTAGTTGTAGCATGCCAGAGAACTCAATGAGTTGACACTACAAGAAAGGACATTTTGCCAAACTTCTGTGCCAAATTGTCTCCTTACAATATACTGATTGTTTACTACTTATAACTCCTTCAGACTGTTGATATTTTAATATTGTATTGGTTTTGAAATGGCTCATACAGAAGCAAGAAATGTTCTTTTTCTCTGAGTCAAGTGCTGAGAAATATTTTTATTGTCATACCTTGGTTGGGAATAGTCATTTTGATTGTTATGCTTAAATTCATAATTGTTTTAAATTGGCAATTTGCCTGTTGACTCATTCATATAGTGACGTGCTCGTAAATCATTTGTGACACTATGAATAATTGAAGAGCAAGATTTCTGTAAAATGTGCTGTTTACAGCTGTTATTGCTTAATGTTAATATTTGTTAAAAGGATATTTGGAAAGTGTGAAAATGTATCAACAGCTATCCAAAAATATGCAGCCTTTCAAGGCATGAGCTGCTTATAAACTGTTGCATACTGTTTATATTTAATTTCACATGTTGTATAGCAAATCAAATCTCAACAATGTATGAAATTATGAAATGCTGGTGCCTTACGAAATTAAGAAACCTGCAGATGTGTGCAATTGTTGTTGCAGTGGATTACATTTGTTTGGATTCAGTGCATTGGAGAAGACTGAAGTTGACAAAAAAGAAAAGATCTCGATATAACGGCCGTTAGCTGCAATGTCTTCAATTGAAAATGATGACTGTTGCTGACAATATACTTGTAATCAGTTGTGAAGTATCTGTCAAGGAACTCTTGGCACAAAGAGTTGTTAATTATTTTTCACAGACAATTATTAGTTGTTTTATGCATCACAGATACTTTCAAGTGCAGAGAGGTTTGGGTGGTACCTCAATTTAATGATTTTGAATGTCTAAAAACAGTTTTTTATCTTTTACCTCTTCACTTGGGCAGCCTTGTTATCCCGTGTCGCCATGATGCACAATTTATCAAATTATGTAATGAATGATTGGCCTTGAACTTTGACTTCATCGTCATGGTTCATGAACCCGTAGGTGTCCAACTTTTATCATCTGTTTCCATAGTTCTCCGTCTTGTGCCGCTATTCTTAAACTTTGAACTATATAATGACTGAATTATTAGATATTTCTCCATTTTCTAAATATCCTGTGCATTGCAGCTAACTTTAATATATTGTATGATGAGACTTGTTTGTCGTTCGTGTATGGCTATACATTTTCATGACGACACATACTCTTCATTATCACCAAAAGGGTTAACATAAAATCAAAACTGTACTGAAAATGAACTATATGTCATTTATTGGTTTAAAATGAATAAACATCTTGCTTATAAAACTAACTAAATCCTATTCACACCCCATCTTAAGTGATTCCTCTTAATAGCAGTAGGCCTATGCTTAATTTCTATTCAGTGATTGTCCAATGCCCAGATTAATCTCATACAAATTTCTTGGTGTTGTCCATGTCTACCAGAACATTACATGGAATGATCATATCCAAGGTATCTCGGGTAAAATTGCCAAAAACATAGAAGTCTTCTCATGAATATCTTATCTTTTATGTACCTATATCCACAATAAAGTATGTTGCACCATGATCTCCACTTATCCTACTTCAGCTCAATATCAGCTCTTAGCTAAGGTTAACCTAAGGTTAAATTGTCCTGATTATCCTACAGAACAGCTTTTCTCATTGTTGCTGGTCAAACTATGCTGGTCGCTTCCACTAACAATTACTCTATAAAAGGTTAGATATACTCGGCATCCAGCAAATAATGATTAAAAAGCCGAGTTCATGTACAAATAATTGTAGGCCTACAAACAATCGATTACCACCTGTATTTCATTACTATTTTATTTATACATCCAAGGTGGGCTCTACTAAGTCTGCGAATTTATGATAACTACAGATTTCCTACCCTCGCCTTAACATTGTGAGGGGGTGAAACAGTGGAGTAGGGAGTCCCTGTGAAGGCTTTGGGCAGAGTACCACATACATGTAGGGTGATATGCAAGGTGAAAGGCACAGCAGGAACCCTGAAAAAGATCAGCTAACGTGAGAGGCAACTGCATCACTGTGACAACTGGTGACCGCTATATGAGTCTAACGTACGTGGGCTAATCGAACTGTCTAAAAGATTCCTATAGTGAGTAAAGACGATTGCTCGCGAGCCGACTTATTTGCAAGTTCTCAGTCAAAGCTCGTTTATAAGATGGTACTCTGGCTTGATTTTCGAGTGGCGCTTTATAAGTTTGGAGATACCGTCAGATCAAAATTAAGTCAAGGTCAAGATCTGGAATCTCACAGGTTGACATATCACATGTGATACAGTGGGTAAGCCTATAGTGAGTAAAATTGGAGCGGTTAGCGAATATATAATACTCGAGGCAGCGGTGTATTGCCAAATTTGTAACAAAGGGTTCGCAGTTAGTATGTCCCCTTATGCCATATCGGTCACCGCCACAGTCAGTCAAATTACGATTAGGGGGTCTGACGTCTGGGCCCACGAAGCTCCTTCAGCGGAGTTTCGGGTCCATCCGCCAAGCATTTTTAAGTGTTTGACGTCAAATGGAGCAAGTTTTTCTATTTCTTTTTTGTTTCGTAAGAAGTCTTTAGAATAGTCTTTTTAGTACATAAACAAATAAGCAAAATAAAATTAAATTTTTATTATTGACGCAGCAGTAGTTAGAACAGAATTAATTTGAGTGTAAATAAATCGACTACGCTTATTTCCACAATTTAATATTTATGCAATTTATATAAAAATCTGTAGAAACGTACATTTTTTTCAATTAAAAAATTTTTGATTTTTTTAAAATTAGTAGTTGATTTTAGGCATATTTATTATTTTGAACTAACGGTTCTCACGAACCTGACCGAACCGGCTCCAAACCACCGCTGACTCGAGGAAGAGGAAAATCAGGATAATCAGATAGGCTATTTGAAGGTATGTTTTAACAGGCACATTGTCTTAAGCAAGGTTCCTTCTAATTTTGTGGAGATTGTGTGCACAAGAAATATTTTTGTGCAACATCAATGGTTCACACTTGTGCGCAGGTCCGGACGGAACGCGATGATAGTTAAGTTAAGATCATGTCTAAAAGTTAATGGTGATTAGTTTTGATAATCTAAGAAGAGGAGTGGACGTATCAGCTAGCTAAGGAATCAAAGTCTCTGGAGTAAGGTAGGCTGCAGCCAGCTATAGGAGACCCGATTTACGATGTTTCATGAAAAGAAATCATGACTCTTTATTTCTTGAAAAATCCAAGCACAGCTTAGAGGGAACATTGGTCTTAGGTACAGTCTGACAAAATGGACTTAATTGAGACCTGATGGAAATCCAAATGTCTGTAACGAGAACAACTTAAAATTTATTTAATATAGTGAAGTCATATTGTGATTATTTGCTTAGGCCTATATTCATTGATTCATTACGACTATTTACATAATTATATTAGTTATTACTATCACACAAATTGAAATGTTGTTTTTTGAAATGTTGTTTATTGCACAGCACAAGTGGAACAATTATGGGCATATATTTAGGCCTAATATGTTTCATGCTCATGCTCATGCTCAATCCTCGTCTCTTGCCACCTTTTCAGTTTTCATAGGTCTTTCACTTAAACCTGAGAACATTCACAAATCCTGTTCTGATTCCTTTTCCTCTTCCATCGATCCCTCACCTCCCCGTCTCCGCTTTGATTTTAACAGAGATAGGCTTTATAGATTTTAAATACCATCCACCTTATTAGCCAGTCTGACCCCTTGAAGTCGATTTCTATACCGTCTGTCGATTTATTTTTGACCAAGCGACTGTGAAAGAGCTATTTTACCGTGACATTGTTTCAGTATTCACATTGGAGTCTCGAGTGTGTGTGATAAGTTTATTTAACGACGCATCCATGACAAGCATGGTATGCGTTGGAGTCTCGAGACCACGATTACGATTACGATTAATATACGAGGTGGCGTGTAAGGCGCCAAAGCACGTTAATCGTGGACTGCTGAGTATCAAACGGATATATAGTCGTCGATGGTGTTTATTGAAGTAGGCAGACAGAAGTACCGATTTGTAGACGGATTATGGTGTGTATTTCACGAAATATAACAATTACACAATGATGATGAATCAACGACTTCAGAATAATCCGTACCACACCAATGCGAGACTCATCCAGCAAGAGATTCAGCGTTTTGAGAGTGTCCATCCAAGCATCTACGCGCTTTACGATCTGACTGACACCATCCCAAATCTGATTCTTCAGCAACAGATAAGGGAACACATCGTGCACATCGAAGGTTAGCAATTATCTTCAGATCCACTGTTACCAATTAAGTAATAATTGTTTTATGTGATGAAATGAGCGTGAAGGTAAGTGTGCAAGTGTGCAAGTAATTTTTTAAAATAATATTGTGACATCAGATTGCATGGCACCCCTTAATTTAGCATCATGTATGTGCATCCCGATACAATATCAGTCCGATTGTGATAAACAGTTTTTGAGAAAAGTTTATAGACATTTTGAATCTCCATTGTAGTGATTCTTAATTAGTGTCTTACTTACTTTAGATCTTCTAAATGTGATTTGGCAGTGTTAATTAATATTAAGTACTATTTAAAGGAAATGTTTAAACTACAAGTTACTTTAAGTGAATGCATCGCAAGTGCGATGACATTGACTATGCCTAGACATATAATGCGAACAGGTAAGTCTTCAATGTCTTCCTGAAAGTTACAGTTCTGGAGCACGAGTGTTATGGGGAGCGCATTCTATATAACTGGGTTAAGTGCTGAGAATAAGTATGCATGACTCTGACTTTCCCAGACCATACTAAGTTATAGCTTATAGTGGATGCTATGACATCAACAAGAAACTGATGGTGGCGTGTAGTCTTGACTATGTATGATGGTGCTTTTCAAACACTGGTCCAGTATTGTAATAGCCATCCTGTGGAAGCCAAAAATAAACATGATATGAATGTTTTTGCCTGCTGATTGGTGAACTCTTCTCCACAGATATTAATTGAAGTACTATTAAAAGTTTCTGTATAGTTTTTATATGTAGGAGTCTTACAGTATTATTGGCAAATAATATGCTTTAATAATATTGCTTTACAAACACTGCTGACATTTAGTGCACTATATTTATTTTTACCATAAGATAATAAGGTACTTCGCGACAATTAGGGCATAACCGGAAATTGCCTCGGACATTCACCTCGGCTGAATATTGGACTATTTGGAAGTATTCGCCTCCGAAAATATTAAACCCGCAAATAGCTAAAAATAACTTTTTTTATAAAAATAATTTTTTTTGATAAAATAATATTTTTTCATCAAATACATTTAGAACTAACGAACTCACATATAAGCTGTTAATTAATTAAGCAAGAACTTAACATTCCAATGAATTTTCTTTAAAATAATGATCATGTTAATTTATATGTTTTAATTTCTTTTGGCAGTATTCCGCAGGTAGCAAGAAATCAGTAATTTTCCTGCGTGAATTGGCTCCACCCACTTTCTGGTAAACATTAGAGAGTAAAGACGTCATTAATAACTTCATATTTCAAATTTTATAACAAGGTTTTACATTTTTTTCATAAATAAAGTTACTAAATAGTAAAATATTGCTGCAGCCTAGAGTGCAACAATACGCTACATGAAGGATATTGCTATAGACTCTGCGTGGTCTATAGATAGTTCTTCGTAACTGTGCACGTGGCAGGTTAACTATGCTTTGCCTACGGATGGTACTCGCTGCCAGATTTGCCGCTACTGCCGCTACTACTACATCCAAATACTCGGATTCGGTACTCGGTGGAAATTGTCTCCTCGGTTATGCCCTAGGGTCGATGTTATGTGGTTTAAACTGGTTTCTCTGTCACTCAACAGTGATTGAGTGTTCTACAGCTCTGTAATTTGTGTTTGAGATGATACAACTTACTGATCATTTCGATGAATCATCTATTGCGGTTTTTGTTATAATTATGTGCATTATACAGAGGGGTCTGGTGCAATAAATCACATGCTGGATTTTCAATAGAAAGGTCTGGGTTCAAATCCCACTAATTAGGAAAGATATGGGAAATTTCTGTTTTGCTGATAGATGCTAATGAACTTAAGCATAGACCTAGTACATTGACTGTACACTGTCAGTGAAAGTTTAGACACCCATTCTTGCGTGATGAAGCTTTGAGATGAAGTTGCTAGGCTTTTGTTGTCATGTTTGAAGATTGATCATCATAAAAACTATAGTTTTAAGAGTACAGTGTCAAAGTAATGAAACCTGTGACATACAGATGCACTTCTTATATATAACATAAAATGAATTTGTGAACATTTGTTTTTGGCTCTTTGTTAAGAAGTAACTGATCATAATGATAATGGTAATAATAATAATGATCATTTAATAATTTTCTTTTAATTTCAAATCATCAAACTGCATGCTATACAGTGGATGATGACAAGTTGTTACAGGGGTAGAATTTAACTGTCAGCAGCCATACAAGGCTACCATATCACATTATATATATCCGATTTAATAACACCACCACCTAATGAGTAAACCCATTTTATTTGATTAAGTTTCATCTTTGAAATGATTTTGTGGATTTTTTATTTAAGATTCACTAAGAAAATAGTCAACATATTCTTTTGACATTTCCTTGGACTGCAAGGAAATTTGACAACATATTATAAACTTCCAGCAGAATATAAACTAAGATTTATAAACAGGTCCTTTACTGCTCACATCCTCATATATGGAGCGCACCACATTAATTTATTGGTTAAAACATTTAAAGCCAAGGAGTATGTATGGATAAATATTACTTGCTTATTTTCTCAAAGAGTGTTGAATATACCTTTAAAATTTTGTGGCCAGCCTTTATTGGAGGCTTGCAACTCGTCACTGCCATTTATAGTTTACCATGTGTGTAAAATTCTTCAAATCGAAGTGTTGTATGGCTTCAAATAAGCGAAAATGCAATCATAACATGCAGCTGTAAAATGAAACAGTTGAAATAACACGTGAAGTATTCCAAGTGTGTGTAAATCACCAGTAGGATAATTGTAGCTCATTTATTGACCTAATTAATTTATTTACAACTGAAGACTGTTGGTTGTCTAAGGTCAGCGGCTTTACTGAGCACGCCTATGTCTATGTTTCTGCTCATGTGACCTTCATGGAAATGTTCAGGTTGTGTCTGTATCATGCATAGGGTTGAGACCTGACTGGTACTTTATGTTTAGTAGATGTGTGTGCCTTGCACTCAATGAAAGAGGCCACCACAGATACGAAGTGTACGGGACTTCTTAGTTTTGGTGTGTGAGGGTGGATGGACTCTTACCACTTGATTTTCCCACAGATACTACATTGTCAGTGTATTCATTCTGTACTGGAATCCACCTTGGGACATAAGTGGAACAGAAATCTTGACAAATGTTTGATAATTGGGAATTTGACATTTGGGTTGATTGTCCAGCACATTGTCAATCAGTATCAGACATTATAAGACATTAAAAGCACCATAAGACATCAATAATAGATTAGTTAAACATGTTTTTGTTGTTTATTTTCTGTCTGGTAGATGTCAATATATGTCATAGGGATACTAAATGTGTCTTCTTTTTACATTACACATGACCCTTTGGCACTTCAAACTTTGAGTGAAATTTAATATCAATGTTTAAAGCAAGGCTGTGCATCACCTATGACGGTGATTCTCAACCTGTGGGTCGCGACCCGCAAGTGGGTCGCAACAGATATCCAAGTTGGTCGCCAACTTTTCTTCGAAATCTGTGCTTTTTTTCCACTGACAAATACTGTAACGTGAATGTAATGCGCTATATTTTCTATAAATCGAGGCCTTGTCAGTGTTGCTGCCATTTGAAACTACTTACCTCTGTGAGACCGGCTGTTCAGCTATGATTAAAATCAAGACTAAATAATTATAGGAATAGGTTCTGTGTAAATAATGACTGAACATTGTGTCTAACCAACATCAGCATCAGCCCACGTATTGACTTAGGCCTACTTCTGACCAGAATGCAAGCCCCGCCATCTCACTAACAGTGTTTGTGTCTCAATGTAAGTCAACCAATAAAGGTTTTTTTAAATATTATTTTTGCTGACATTATGTAATTTTATTATGACTTATTTACAGTTTTGTTATACGATATCATGGTTAGTCGTAGAATGCATTGATGCGTGACACACTGATTTAACAAAGATCATAATGTGCTCTTGGAGCCCGGATCAATATTCCCAACTGTACTTGACATGCCGTCCATCTGAGGCACTGGAGTGCGTGTCAAAAATCTTGGCAAATCTGGATGTCCTCCAATCGTCTAAGATTGAACCCGGATAAAACTGAATTTATGTGGCTGGGCACGAGACAAGCGGGTTTGAGGGTTGACAAGGCGTCGATTAAAACAGAAATTTCCTTATTGGAATGTAAAACACGTCGTCCGGAACCCGGGAGTTCTTCTTATGATCACATTATGATCTTTGGCGAATGAAGACCTGTCCTTGGAGGAACATGTCAGTTCCCTTTGCATATCTTGCTTTTATCAACTACACCAGATTAGAGTAATTCGGCAAAATCTGTCAATGGACCCCGCTATGACTCTTGTCCACTCCTTTGTGCTGACTCGCCTGGACTAATGCAATGGTGTCTGCCAAAGTTCTGGATTAGACTGCAGCTTTAATCCATTCTCAACTGTGCCGCTCGAGTCGTTGCCAAGCTGCCAAAATACTCGCATATTTCAAGCTATATGCGTGACACACTGCACTGGCTCGCGGTTGAGGATAGGATAACATTCAAGATCATCCTCATGGTATGGACATCGGTGGTCGGCACGGCTCCAGAATACATCAGGGAGCTCTGTCTCCTCGTATCCAGCCAGCCAGGTCGTCGATCCTTGCGTGATGCGGCTTGCGGGGACGTGATGGTTTCGCGCTCCCATTCATCGATGCGGACAAACAGTGCCTTCTCATGCATTGGACCATCATTCTGAAACGCTCTTCCTTTACAACTTCGCAACATTGCACTATATGCAGCCAACTTTTCTAAATAACTCAAATCGCATTTGTTTAGATCTGTTGGGTAGCCATACGTTTAGCACCTTCTAGAGGTTCGTATAAGGCGCTATGTAAATTGCCTAATACATACATACATGCTGCCAGATTTTGGAGTGGTGGGTCTCACTAGGATCTAGATGCTGCAAAGTGGGTCCCCATGTCAAAAAGGTTAAGAACCACTGACCTATGACAAGAATCTAAGAGCCAGACAGCTTTTGGCATGGAAGTTATTTTGCTCCAATTGACTGTCATTATAGCCTTGGGGTTCAGAACTTGATTCTTAATCAGAATCTAATATTATGCAACCATATGGTTCTATATAAGTTGTAAAAGTTCTGTCAAATGTTGTGAGTATTTTAGACCTACCACTAACAGAAGCAGCAGAAGAATAATGTTTAACGCTTTGAGAGTTTGACCGAAGTGCAATAGCGACAACACCAATCCAACAAATGGACGACCATTCCTTTCATGTTTGTCAGCTGAGTTCTATAATTTAATTTTCAGCACTCGTATTTGAACCTGGATACAGAGGTTAAACACAAAAGCACATTATCAATCTGCAGCAACATTTTTTTCCTTGATGGCAAATGTTGACTAATGGCTTATGTTATATGTCAACAGTCATGCTAAACAAGTTTTTTGAATGAGTTGAGGATGCGATTTAAGATCCAACTTTAATTAAACTCTGGGGTCAGGGCAGCATGCCAGTTTGGATGCAATGTCATGATTTACCTTGGTGCTTCTGAACTAACAGCCAGCTTTCATAACCAAGGAAAATGAAATCTATAGTAGAGACAACGTGAATGATTAAGTTCATACATCACCCAAATGAACATCTACAAGCGTGAAGACTCGGAAGCTTCAGTTGTTGTTTTAACTTTACTCAGCATATTCAGTTTTTTATCAGCCAACCAGGAATCCCTAATACAGGATGTGATTACTAACCATAAATTGAGAAGGAACAGTAAAGAGGATACCGCCTAATCCAATGAGTCATTGACTCAGTTAGACAGATGAACACTTTGACCGGGACATAGATACAATATATATATGGATACAATAGATACAGATGCAATAGATACAGATGCAATAGATACAGATGCAATAAATACAGAACAATAGATACAGATGCAATGGATACAGATACAATAGATACATCTATGCAATAGATACAGAAAAAATTGATGCAGATACAGTGTATACAGATGCAATAGATACAGATGCAATAGATACAGATGCAAATACAGATGCAATAGATACAGAACAATAGATACAGATGCAATAGATACATCTATGCAATAGATACATCTATGCAATAGATACAGAAAAAATTGATGCAGATACAGTGTATACAGATGCAATAGATACAGATGCAATAGATACAGAAAAAATTGATGCAGATACAGTGTATACAGATGCAATAGATACAAATGCAATAGATACAGATGCAAATACAGATGCAATAGATACAGATGCAATAGATACAGATGCAATAGATACAGAAAAAATTGATGCAGATACAGTGTATACAGATGCAATAGATACAAATGCAATAGATACAGATGCAAATACAGATGCAATAGATACAGATGCAATAGATACAGATGCAATAGATACAGATGCAATAGATACAGATGCAATAGATACAGATGCAATAGATACAGATGCAAAAGATACAGATGCAATAGATACAGATGCAATAGATACAGAAAAAATTGATGCAGATACAGCATATACAGATGCAATAGATACAGATGCAATAGATACAGATGCAATAGATACAGATGCAATAGATACAGATGCAATAGATACAGATACAATAGATACATCTATGCAATAGATACATCTATGCAATAGATACAGAAAAAATTGATGCAGATACAGCATATACAGATGCAATAGATACAGATGCAATAGATACAGATGCAATAGATACAGATGCAATAGATACAGATACAATAGATACATCTATGCAATAGATACATCTATGCAATAGATACAGAAAATATTGATGCAGATACAGCATATACAGATGCAATAGATACAGATGCAATAGAGGCGGATACAATGGTTACAGATACAATAGTTAAAGATGCAATGGTTGCAGATACAATGGATACAGATATAATGGATATAAAATCGATGCAGATCTATACAATAGTTACAGATGAAATAGATACAGATACAATAGTTAGAGATGCAATGGTTACAGATACGATAGATGAAGATACATTTTGTGCTGTTACACTAGATATGGTTACACTGGATACAGATCCACAAGATACAGATACATTAGAAATACTATGCACACGTGCAGTTACTGATGCTTTATTGCTTGTTTATTATCGTCAGTTTATATAGCACCCTTTGAAAAATTCAGAATCCTTAGCACCTTGATAACCTTGAAAATGGAAATCTTAAGACAATGAGTTGTGGCGGTGGTGCCTGTTACAGTAACCTGGTCTAAAATATTAAATTATGCAGTATTGCTCCTAAGTAAGAGACCTGCCTCCATGAAAGTCTGTGCTGCACCATGGGTGTCCTATAGCCCAAAGAATCAGCAGATCGTGCTGATCAGATTAGTGAAGAAAACCCTGCTTGAGCACAGGAAAAGCAAGTAGGTAAAAAAGGCCAAAAGTTTATCAGAGAGACTGATGTGAGGACATTCTATGTACCTGGTGAATCTGGACAAACTAGTGAGGTTAGTCAAGAATATGTGGAGAGTTGGTGCAGACAAGAAAAAAGTGAGCTGTCATTGTAGGAGCAAAATTCAAAATTAACAAAATCAGACTGCCATAGTTGAATTCAAAAAGTCTGCATTGCATCCTAACATGCATGAAAGCTGAGCAACATCTGACAACTCTTGAATGTGTTTCAGGTCATGGTAGCAATCTTGAGGGAATTAGCAAAGAGAAATTGTTCAAGGAAGGGAAGCATCATAAATCACTCCTTGATTTTAAACACTCATAGAAAGCATTGCAGATGTGTACAAGAGCATTTATCTAGGAATACGTGCAACAGGTCATTTATCTAATTAATTCAGGAATTTATATGAGAAGGAATTCAATTGTAGGTATTCTCACAAGTTAAATTTTTTAGCTTCACAATCAATTTTCTTGATGCTCATTATTTCACATATATTTGTGTTGTTAATTTGTCAGAAAATTGTGTTTTTCTAAATTTATATAGTACAAATTGAAGAGAGACTAATCAGAGACATTACCAAACATTACAGTGAAACCATGATCAATCAGAATGGTATTCAAGTGTTTGTGGAAAAGAAGTAAAGGGTGATTGAGACGCTCAAAGAATTTTTTCTCCCCGTGTATTAATGGCTTTAAATTTTATTATTACTGGTAGGCCTATGTGTTTTGGCCATTCAGTCTGGGTCTTGATTATTGTGCATATGATTAATTAACCTAATAATACTTTTTTCCTTATTACTGCATGGCCTATGTGCCTGCCTCTTGCTCTGTTATAATTGTATCTGTGGGAGTGCTACATGTACTTTTCATTAGAACTTGAAGACTGCTCTCTCATTCACTGGAGCTTGTATCACCTCTGAGTAGACTTGTTGAAGGTTGCTATGTAGATGCTCCAAATAAACGAATGTATTAAGAAATGAATGAATTAACTGGGTTAGTTTGAATTTACCGAGCTTAGTAAGGTAAGGTAATTTAATTGATGACACACCTTTTGCATAGTCATGGAAGTTTGTGAATTTAGTAGTAATCCAGCAGGCTCTCTGCCTTTCCCAATTACTTAAGAACTAGGCAGACATTTGACTTAACGCTGTAATGCATATGTATATAAGGATTTGAAAGCCAGTTTAGCAAAATTTTATGATCTTCTAATTGCTTGATAACTGTAGGTTAGTTGATTGCTTTGTAAAATTTAACCTGTTCCAGAGCTATCAACCTGAAGCATACTAACCTTGATGTTTGATAAAAATGAGTCAATTATTTTACAGTGTGCTTCCCATTCCAGCCTGGTTCTGTTTAGGCCCGACCTGTTTTTGAAGACCTAGGCCCCTCCACAGACCGCTCATGAAAGCTGCCGGATCTTTACAGGCCTCTGTTCCAGATGATTTCTTTGCAAGGGTGAATCATAATATCTGTGTGGCTCGGCCAAATGGGTTCTGTGGCCAAAGATAGAGAACATGAGGTGGGACTATCAAAACAACAGGGCTAATAACATGATTTAGTAACAATCTTAGGTTAAACGGAACTTCAATACCAGACAAAGAGATAAAGGGCTTAGAGGGTTAATATCAGTTGCTTACCTTCATATGGTTTTCATATTACTGTCATCATCTGAGAGTAAATTTAAGATCTTACAAGCCTTGTTGGAGCAGAGGAGGTGTTGTGACTGTGCATGGTTTATCCCCGAACTCCCTTATGATTAGCTGTACATTGGTTTTCCAGTCGAGTTTAGTACACTCGATTTGTTAAGGTGTTTAGGCTGATTATTAACCAAGAAATGCATGTTTTCGTACGACTGAAGTTATAAGTGTGGCGCAGTGGCCGATCGGTTAGACTGGTCAGCCCATAATGTTCAGTGTGTGCTGACTGAGCGCGCGGGTTTGAGCCTCGTCTGGGACGTCAGTCGCTCTGTAGGGATCTTGAGCAAGTCATTCGCGCACCATTGCTCTGCAGTACAACTGCAATTGCGCCGTCGAGGCGTATGCACTTTTGAGCAAAATGATGTTGGAAGAAGGACAGTATCAAATTTAGGAAAATGAATGAATGAATGAATAAGTGGTGGAGATATGGTTCAAAGTGATCTGTTTTTCAGTAACTAGCTAGTATTTTAGATGAAATGTAAAGTTTTATGGAATATGTATAATATATAATTTACCATACATTTCAAAAGCTATGTGTGGTGTATCCCTAGTTTTTTTGTTACTGGTCTAAGTTGACAAAAATATTTCATGGGATGATAGCAAGTATTAGGGAACTGATTGATCTTGTTGTATATAGGCTTTGGTGTAACTGCATTCTGCATTTTAAACTCTGACTACCTGAATAATAAGTGATCTCTGGGAGTTTGGCACAGAAGAGTAAATATAATCCTAATGTAATAAAAGCCACTTCCTACTTTCTGTGGATCGATTGTTAGTACCAAGTTTTATGTCTCTAGACTTTGTATTTTATGCGTAATATATTGACATTGACATGTCATTTGTGTTTAAGTGTTTGAATTTAACAACATGCTGAAAATGTGCTCGATATATTTTAGGATGAATTTTGATTAGGATTCTTGCTATCTGCATGTTATGCGTATATTGTATCCTGCTGTGGTGATTATCTTACATGTTCAGTTCGTATAACAAGCTGCTTAGTCCATATGCAGTGGAAGATTTGCTATTTTTACTTGCTGGACAATTTTACTCAGCTGATAATTCCAGTATTGGTCTTTATAAATTTACATTGAGAACAATATCTGAACAGCAAACCTTGAACAAATACATACTTGTTGCATTTGAGAACTAAAATAGTTGATCTTGTCACATGCAGCAATTAAGAAAACCAAGAATCAGAGATTGACTGACTTGGTGTTCAAAGTAGCATAATTCTTGGCTTCGTTCAATTAGGTCAGCGGTTCTCAATCTTTTTTGTCCAGCGACCCCTTGATATTTCCAAAATTGTGGCATCCCCTAGCTATATAATTATTTGGTTTACTGCCTTCACCATGTTCTTACTACCATGCATTTCACTTCTGATGCTTTGATAATCCATACACCTCATGCACCACAGCATAATCAATCATTCATTGACTGAACAATTTGTGACTTTTGTTGGTAATAATTTTATTAAATGAATCAGTACAAGAAATAAATAAAGATTAATTTAAATCATTATAGTGTAGTAGTTAGTGTAATAATCAAGATTAAGTAAATATTATATTTGAGAAATAACACCAATGACTATTTGTTGTTGTTGAATTCCTGAAGGTTCCAGTCAACCCCTGGGAAATCATAAGGCGAACCTCGTGGGGGTCGCGACCTGTCTCACTAGTTGAAGACCACTGAATTAGGTCTTGTATGTCATATCTTGTTGAGACAGAAACTCATGAGCTGGCTCTAAGTTAATGTTTACAATGGCAGTTCTTACCTGAGATTATTCTTGACAGCAATGATATTTACATGAACGAAACTAAAATTAGAAAATAAACGATTTTATTAACAATGACTAGAATTATAAGTAGGAATTATTTTAGCTTTACTAAACGAAATTATGAATTAAATTATGAGTTACTTCCTCCGCTGAAATTATGAGTGAGAATTAGTATATTTTCAGAATAAAAGGCAATCAGTCTCTGAGTAAGTTACAGTTTATCATTAATTTACATATTTAAGCACACTATCTGAATATATGCATCTCTCATCAGTCTGGGTTGGCACAAAGTGTCTTTTTGCATAATCTGTAGTTCAAAGCAAGACTATCACATCAACCCATGTCTGGTCTTACACAACAAGTATATCTCATCTGTCCAAAGGTGTTGGACAGGTTTTGTTCAGCTCTGAGGATGCCATATGCTTCTTTGCCTGTGGACGTGCCTCTGCTTCTGATAATGGCTGCAGGAATCTGTGCATTTCTTTAGTTGCTAGCACCTGAAAAGCATTAGCCCTTAGCCAGTGCCTAGAATTCACCAGCCTAGTCTCTGCCATGATGCATCCACAAGTGTTTAGCTGCAGGGTTTCTTCTATCAGATGAGCTGCTGAATCTGGTTCTCCGATTGGTTCTCATCTTGAGAAGATTTCTGCCACATTGCTTCTCCAGTTAGAATTCCTCAGTGAACATATTAGCCAGGTTTCCTACTTCCTTGTAGTTGCAGCCTGAGCTGCTAGACAATTGTGCTTCTGTGTTACCAGGGATGCATTCAAGTATGTTAAGTTGCACTCATTAGTGATCACAGAAATTGTCTATGCAGGATGACAGAAGATAAATGTTTTGAGCACCAGTGTCGTTGAAGATGACCTGGAACAAATTAACAAATTGCTCTTATTGATCCAGCTGTTTCACCTGCAGTTGTTAGTTAATTTTAGCACTTCTTAGGGGATTGAAGTTTTCAGAATCATCTTGAGTAATCCTGTAATTTTGAGGTAAAAAATTAGTGAGGTGAAAGCATATGAATGCCTCTATTTAAAATATCCATGTCACATGAAATCGTTCATAAGTGCTGTGAAATGGTGTCAGGTACTGTACCATAAATACAGTTATTGTATACACTTTAAATATTAGTGAACAGCAAAGACATGGTCCTGTGCAGCATAAGTTCACAAAGTAAAAACCATATCAATGTATAAAATTAACTACCTCTTCTGAAAGGTACATATGTGTAGGCTGACATCAATTCACGCTGTCTATCGAAATTCTGATGTCCAAGTTCTACTCTTGTGGCAGGGAATAATTCTGTGGTCCATTTGCAAACTTTGTCTGTGCCACCATCATCAGATTAATAAGTTAGGTCTTGATATTTGTCATTGAGAAGCTAGACTACTATTAAGTATCTATCCTTTAAAGTCTGCCACTGAACTGCTTAAGTGGAAATTCTGCAGCCAAACTTTTTGCCATGTCACTTCTGGCCCTAGAGTCCTTCATTGGCCACAGGAATCAAGTGCCAGCTCTGTTCTTCTGTGCTTTGATAAAAGACGCACATTCTCTCGCTC
Source organism: Bimastos eiseni (assembly GCA_959347315.1). NCBI lineage: Eukaryota > Metazoa > Annelida > Clitellata > Crassiclitellata > Lumbricidae > Bimastos > Bimastos eiseni. The sequence continues at coordinate 56,361,589 of OY365806.1, read as the reverse complement.
GTGGCTCTCGTCAAATCAGTGCAAGGTTTCCCACTTGTAGTCAACTGTTCTCCTGTGAGATCTTATGCTGCCAGATGCCGTTACTCTGTGTTTGTGGTCATCAGTCAGTTGAATTACAGATTACATTTGTGGTTATACATTTCATGCAGCTAGTTAATGTAAGGTGAATACTTAATAAGTATTAAAGTTGTCATATTTCTATGTGTTGCTGTTAGAAGCATATTTTATTATGAATATATTTTAATTTTTCTCTCAATTGATACATTTATACAATTTCTTTATTTTCTGACTAGCTGGGGCACCCGGCGTTCGCCCAGGTTGAGACAGGTTTTTGGCCATGGAGAGGAGGAAGACGGCGGCCGCGGGATTCACCAAACCCTCTACTGGTTGTCTGAGGTGTTCCCCGAGTGAACGGTGAAGGTTTCGAGTCAATAGCCCTAAAAGTGTGCTAATGCGTACAAAGTACATACCCACCTGACCGACTGTGCAAACGTATATCTCCCAAACCGTCCATTCATTCATGACGGTGTACCCCAAGCGAACGGCGAAGGTTTCGAGTCAATATGTGTAAAAGTGTGCAAATATGTACAAAGTACATACTCACTTGACCGACTGTGCAAATGTATATCTCCCAAACCGTCCATTCATTCATGACAGTGTAAAAAAACAAAAGGTGTGGCACTCCTGGTAAATGAGAATGAAACTTTGTCCAGAGACAGGTTTTTTGGCCCTGGAGACCTGGGAGACGGCGTCCGCGGGGTTCACAAACCCGTCGACGGTGTTTCCCAGGTGTTCCCCAAACCAACGGTGAAGGTTTCGAGTGAATAGCTCTAAAACTGTGCAAATGCATCGCCAGACTGAGAGAGACACACAGACAGAGAGACAGAATTTTCTCTTTATTTATATAGATAACATTTGTAATGTGGTACCATCCAACAATAGTTACAGAGGTTATGTTGTCACTAGTAAATACAATTTTTATAGAAGCCACAGATCTGTTGATGAAAGCACCTGTCATATGGAGATGGGAATCTGATATATAAAACGATTGTGCCACAATGCAACTAATATTAAATTAATGGCAGTTCTGAATTTTGTTCTTCTAACCCATGTAGCAAATTTTCGTCATAAGGGGTTATGTAAAGTAGGGTAATGTATAAGACACTGGCTTGCAGAACCGAGGATGCAAGTTTTATATCCGTGACTCCTAAGGACTAAGGTTGACTAGTCCTTCTTCTACTAGGCAGTGGCATTAGTTAAAATAGAATTTATATAATGTGATGGACCCCTTACATGGCTGTCAGCTGTTAAATTCGACTCCTGTAGTAACTTGTCATCATCCGTCCATAATGTACTTATAATACTGTGTTTTGTCAGTTTGAAATTAAGCGAAGTTATTATTATTATTATGTGCTTTGTTGCTTTGCATTGTTAGCTATTATTTGTGTCATATGTATTGATGTGGACACTTACTGTCTTACTTTGTATGCATCGTTGGTTCTCTTAATGTTATGCATGTATATGTAAATTACGAGATGAGACTCTGTATAGTGATTGGAGGATATATTTAGTGCTGTATATATAGAATCAGTTGCAATGCAGATGACTGGTGTGATTTCATGTCAATGTGGGTTCTTGTGTGTTAATAAAGTTAGGTGTAACCGGATCATGTTGTGGGTGACAACTGTAGGGAGCACACTCAGAGGGTGTGGCCCACTCTTTGATACTGGTGTTAGTTAATTATGAAGTACTTGCATTTATATTTAATTATGTTTTATGGAATCAGGAACACTTCCTTTGAGTTATTGAGCAAGTGAATAGTAGTTATGCCCGGGTTTAAGTCGATTTTGTTGGACAATTTTGAATTTCCTATTGGATTTGCCTTATATGAGTGAGGATCAAGCCAAGGTTACAAGATGCGTCCAGTGGAGGTTGCATGACACTTGCATTGATCAGAAGATGGCAACATACCCAGTGACGATAGCATGATGCATCAGTGGGAGATTGTTGTGAAGAAAGGACTATATATAGTGTTGTGAAGCAATTGATGCTTTATGAATGAGATTATGCTATGCTTAAGGCTTTATGAATGAGATTATACTATTTTAAATAAATATTCACTTAAAATATTAGAATAATATTGCCTTTAATAAAACAATGCCAAGATCCACTGTGAAGTGTCTTTTACTTGATATTCATAACCTTTGATCATTTTGATTTTTACAGCACAGAATTATTTATCACTGCAGTCAGACAGTTTTATCTTTCAACTGGAGTTTGGAGAGTTGAGTAACATGAGGTTTAAACAGTACCTACTTGTCTTCGTTAATTGTAATTGCAGCAATTTATATAGCACTATTGGTTGCAAGCTACGTCTTGGAGCTCTTAAGAACACTATTAGTTTATTGAACTTAGATTCTTTTCAGATTGTAATTATGAGGAAATTTCTGGTTAGTGCGAATGTTTGAAGTAGACATAACGCTGTATTTAAATTGAAGCATGGTGTTTCTGCCAATTCAGCAACACAATGCATGGGGTTATCTTGCGGTTAATGGTTTTCGTATTTATTCTTATATGTCTAATAACTACACTGACTGTAACCTTGACCATGACCAACCCTCATGATGGGTAATCTGACCAAAACCAATCCTCATGGTATGAATTTCTAGAAGAAACGTTTTTAAAAGTTATTGCAAATGTTTGCAGCCTTGGAAATTTCAGGTAAATATTACTTCTGCAGCTTAGTCTACAGTCGCAGAAGATTCATCATAAATTAAAAGTTGTTAAACATTCAAAGCTACGAAAACTGTCGTGTGGCAAATCAGGTTGGTGCTTCGGATAGTCTTGTGAAAGACTGTCACTGTCAGAAGAGTACTCTTGAAGAAATGTTCAATACCATATACCAAGGCTTCCTATCATGAAATTTATAAGCTGTTGACTAAATGTGTCACTGATGGTTTTGCTAGTTCACAGGATTTGCAGAAATCATGAATTTTAGATACTACCATGAAATTTTACATTTGTCCACAAATTCAGAATTTTTCGACACATGTTGCCGATGTTGATGGGCCTGATCGTTCAGTTTGTAATCTTATGACCTGTGGGATGATCGGCGTAGCATTGAATGTGAAATCTACCAATGTACAACGTTCTACACCAAAATACCGGCGAACTGTAGCTCGTGATGACTTATGTTAGGTATGAATAATTATTAGTGAGTTACTGATTGGCCGATTGCTATTTACTAGTAGCGAGTCTAGTGACCGATTAAGTTTGTCAAGTGACTGTCTCACATTAGCATATGCTGCCAGCCGCCATCATTGGCATCAATGGTTGTTGATTATAGTCAGTTATTGACTTATTTATTGTGTATTCTGAATTCTTTGTTTTTGGTTTTGTTTTGTCTTTATTCGGAGTCAAAAATTGAAAAATTTGCATGCCAATCGCGCCGATTGGCATGCAAATTTTTCAATTTTTGACTCCGAATAATTTACAACCCTAATCATTTTTGTTTTATGTTATTAACCTTATTGGTTATTGTCCTTAACTTTTAAATCACACGACTGTTGTATTTTAATATGCTTAGAATCTGTATGACTGATGATCGATAACATTATTTTGGGTGAAGCATGGTTTCCTGTAGCATCTGCTCTCATACAAAGGTCTAACCTGTTGCCTTTAGTTGGTGTTTCAAGATGTTTATAAGTTGTCAGATTAATATGTATAAACAATACTAACTTATTTATGAGTAATGAAGTTATTCACTATCCAAGGTAGAACATTTAGAGGTGACTTATAGGAAATGTTGACTTGTAGCTTTGTAATTATAGTACAGCAAAGATGTTGAGTATGAGATACCACACTGTACCAGTATTTGCAGATGCAGGGTTTACTTAAAAATGTCCCAATTACCCAGAGAAAATGTAGATTTGTGATGAATAGAGAAGACAGTTTTATTAAAAGAACGAGAGAAGATAACTTACTGCTACCGTAGTTTGATAATGAACTTATGAGTGTGCAAAGATGCTACCTGCAGTGTTATTAAAACCATAAATAGTGATTAATTTTTAAAAATTGTTCTTGGAAATGGTTTGTGCAAAAGCAACTTTCACTGATTGTAGAATGATAAGGGAGAGTCGCCTGTGAACAGTTCGTGTAATTAGACAGAGCAATTAGATGACAGCTTTGACGGTGACAGTCGGCTGATAGTTTGAAATGGAAAATGGTCTCTGATCATATCTGGTTCAAGCTGAAACAGGAAACAATTTTTTGATCATAGGCTCAATTGAACAATGGTGTTGAATGTGGTGTTGAATGTGGCGTGTGCTTGGGCGGATTATTATGTCGCTCGCGACTAATGGAACATAGTCAATTAAAAATCAGTGGTTGCAGCTTAATGGATGGCAGAGTTTAATTTTTAATATCGCCTTGTGTTTTATTTGTATGCGTGCGTTTAATAAGAATGTGTCTCATGCACTTAATTGAATAAGTTTGGGAATATTTTATTTTAATATATATATAATATATATATTTTAATATTGGTGTTTTGACAACTATGTAAACAGTAAATCATCTGTTGCTGCCATATATGGATGTTTTACATCAAGCTGCTGCTACTACTGCTGTCATTATTATTATTATTATTATTGCAATATTATTATTATTATTATTATTATTATTATTATTCTTTATTATCATATTTATTCATGAACCAACGGATATAAATACAAACTCATTAGCTTGTTATTAAATATGTTAGAGTCAATCAGTTTCTGGTCTCACTATAGTTCCATAAATTATTATTATTATTATTAAAATGTCACTTATAATTTGTGTAAGCAATATATATCTTGCACGAAAGCACTAAGATGAGATTTTTGACACAAAATTGTGATTGAATGTTATTTTGAATATGATGTTGAATTTTTTATTTCTGACTGATATAAGTTTATTTAACGACGCATCCATGACGAGGATGATATGCGTCAGGCTCTGATAATATATTATGCAGTCACAATACAATATGGCTAACATGAACAAAGTCTTTTTAGGCTAATTTGCACATAATTGTTCAGTGTTTATTTTGTCTTTTGTTTCTCGTCTTTGGTTCTTTGGTCTTTATTTGTTGTGTGAATTTTTTTAAATTTTATTTGACTGATATAAGTTTATTTAACGACGCATCCATAACGATGATGATATGCGTGAAATTTTATTTGACTGACTGATATAAGTTTATTTAACGACGCATTCATAACGATGATGATTTTTATATATATATAAGTTTATTTAATGACGCATCCATAATGATGATGATATGCGTCGATGATGATTTAACAATGCTCAGTATCAAATAGGGAAATTCAAACAGAGAGAGATGGTGCAGTTATCAGTACTTTAATCATTTAATGAGACGTCTGACTTTACAATGTTAGTTATTGAGGCTTATGACTTGTTCTGTAAGTTATTATTATTATTGCATGTTTTATGACCTCAGAGTTACCAGTAGGCCTAATAAATCTGTGTACATGGACTTCATTGGGATTGTGTTATGGTATTCTTGTTTGTTGAGTCATTCCCTAGGTGGCAGCAGGGTCTCTGCACTCAGTCTAAGATTTCTGCTCTGAAGCTTGTTGCTACCCCAATTCCTCTGAATGTGATTATCAGAATGTTTGATTAGTTAAGTTGATTTTAAAATATTATATTATTAAATTCAAGCATTCCTCTAGTACTGGGGTGTCAATGAGCCAGCCCTCGAGCCAGAAATCTGACAATATATTTCTGACCCACAAAGCCTTGTCTAAAGACAACACAATTGAGAATAAAAGATCTAATTTGTCATGTTTAAGGCTTTATGAGTTTTCTGTGATGTTTGTAATTGATCATGCTTATCAGAATCTCATTTTTAAAGCCTAATTCAACTGTTTGTACCGCCCCCTCTGAGATCCCAACCCCATTTTCCTCATGCGCCATCGGCACTCTTACCCACAGCCTACTGAAAAATATTGCTACTGGCCCACCATTAAAAGATATTTGACACCCCTGCTCTAGCAGGAGATTAGATGGGGTGAATTATTACTATTTTGTAAACTATTTTGTTAGCACCTTTTTTATGAAGATGCTATTGGTGGTGATAATGGCTTTGGAGTTGATGATGATGGTGGTGGTGGTGATGATGATGATGATGATGGCGACGACGACGACGACGATGATGAGTGTTGGAAATATTGAGCATCATCACATTCAACCAGACAAAGAGACATTGAGAATCACATAGGCAGACTATATAGAGTGTAATAAAAGTGAGACAAACACAGACAGACAGAGCTAGAGATCCTGCTGAGCAGAAAGGGAGCATTGTACAGGCAGAGACGGATGCTAACGAAGAAGACATAGATAGTAATTTCCCATTTAGGCTTTGCATGAACGCTGCCAACAGGAGAGTTTTCTGGATTCAGTGTAATAGCCTTGTGGTGCAGTTACTGGCGAAATACCCTTATCACCTTCTGGGGCTCAGGTCAGTCCGCGTGTGTTTGTGATACAGGAAGGAAGTCACAATTAAGCCATACTATTCTAGCACTTTGAGCCACAGATAGGGGGGGGCATTAGGGAAATAGAGAGCCATTGTTACGTGAGCAAGAATTTTTAGAACTCTCTGAACAGAAAGGAAGGAGTAAGTAATTATCTAGCCAACTGCTTTAGGGAGTAAAGGAAGTTGTAACTTGTTTTGAACAGCTAAGTAACATCACCTTATTGTTTAGTCTGTGTTGCCCAATTCCATTCCTCTAGGTTCATTCCTCATGACAAAGGTGACCAATCCTAATTACCATAATACTATATGATACTAGTAATGAAAAGAGTTTAGGTTGTGTTTCTGTAATGAGACTGTCACACACTCAGAGAGGCTCAACTCTGTGTGCCAACAATGTCCCATCATAAATGTTTTTGTCATTGTACTTCTATAATGTTTAAATCTACATCAGGGAGTGAAATAAGGATAAGTAACTGAATAATGTGACTTGGGTTTAACTCAGAGGAGGGGAGTACTTGATCTCATGTGAATGTACCCGCAATTGTTTATTGGAATGGTACAAATGATTATGAGAGTGATTGAGAAGTGATAGTTTACATATCACACAAGCAACAGCAAAGATATCTGCTTTGCTATGGGTTTTATGGGATATAATGGTTAAGGGAGACACTCTCTATCAGAAGTAGACGTTTACTTATTTTTGTCAGTGACATATTTATTTAAACATTTGTCAGAATGTTTAAAGACATGTGAACAGTTACATGAGAGACCTGTTCAATTCTTTCATTTCTGAACGGGAATCTTCTTGTTCATATTATAAATTTATTGTCAGTGGTTGATAAGATTTAAAGTTTCATCCTTACTGGGTGAAATGGACTATAAAAAAATTTGGCTTCAACCAGAACAGGGACTCAAAATATGTGGTATGCAAAGAGTTAATTTATTCTAGTCTATGGCAGATTTCTTTTGTAGAGCAACAAATTACTGTGAAAGTGTTTTTGAGCGTAGTTTGTGTTTTGTTGTGGACACTATTCAGTGCAAAGGCGTAAGTAAGGACAATTAACTTAACTTAACTATAGTGAATTCCCACAGAATGTCTATTGCATTAGCCACCCGGACAAAAACGTGCTACATTTGCCCTAATGAAGACCTGTGGCATTGTTCTGGCTTGCATTTGGAACATATCGTGAGCGGTTGAACATTTGGAAAGAGAAACCTTGTGCCTCATTTATTGACCTTGTGAACACTGTAGTGTTAAGCACATTAAAGAATGAAGACTTCATGTGTTGTAACAGAACATGGTAAATTATCCACAGTTTTTCTGACTGTTATTTCAATGTATTTACTTCAGGAAATAATTTTAATTTCAGTTCAGGTGTCTTCAATTTCTGTTCTAATTGTGATTTAAGTTTGAAAAAAATTCTGTTCTCCTTCTAATTACAGTTCTCTAAAAAAATTCCATCCTCATTTCAGTTCTTCTTTGAAAAATAATTACAGTTCTGGTTCTTTTTACCATAAGTGTCAAATGGAACCAAGTTCTAGCAAAATTAATCCGTGAGGCATTTAATTAATCTCAAAAATACTCTAATTTTTCCAGTGACTTGTTCCCTCTGTTCCTTTATCCAGTTATTAAAAGCCCATGCACAGAAAATATTGTTTCCGTGTAAACTTGGGATGCCGTGGAAGGTCTCCTGCTCTCCTTCCTTCCCTTCCTTCCCTCCCATGGTCTCCCATGCTCTCCCTCCCCCTCATCTCTTGCCAAGCTTGTTGTCTGTCCCTCTAAAGTTGAAGGCTATCGTTGCAGCATGTGTTGGGGATTTCTTGAAAACTCCTGTTCAACTAAGCAGAAAAAGTTCCTTGACCTTGTGAAACAGTCAAGGTTTCCTGGGAGCAAAGTTTTTTTACAATAATTTAATGTTTTAAATGCTGCAGGGCCTGTGGATGACTGTGAATTGCTTTAGCTATGGTCTTGTCACTTCACTTTTAAACTTAGAAAGTCATACTATCTTAAATGAACTGTGTTTGGAAGCATGTGCTATAGGCCAATGACATTGAAGTTTTAAGAGTACAGATACATGCGAGTTGCAAAAAGTGGCAAGTAACTCTTAAAAATGTGAAAATTTTCACTCTTTCAAAATTTTCACTCCATGTGCTTGATTGACATTCTATTTCAGTTTCCATTTTTATAATAATTTCAGTTTCTACTACAGTTTTACTTAACGAAGATCAGTAATTTCCATTCTAATTTTCTACTTCATGTTAACTAAAACATCACTGAATTACAGTGTGCACATGCGCACGCACACATCCCATGCTTGTCCTGCAGAATGTTTAATTAAGTTCCTTGGATATTGGTAATTCCGTACCTATAATTTTTTCTATTCTGACCTATCTGCTAGCTGGTTGAATGATTGAAACAAAAGATGTAAAAGAAGCTCAGTTTATTTGTATTGTGGTTGGTACGTCTCCAGATTATTGAAAACATTGTCATAAGAGAGATATATCTGAAATTCTGTAGCCCCAAAACTGCAGACTAATTAGTTTAGGAGTTGCTTATTCACCGATGATAAAAGAAATCTGTTTTTGTGCTTAAGATAAGTCTGCCTGAGAGTTGAATTTCATCCCTAAAACACCCATTTATGCTAATTATATGTGGTGACTACATGATTGCTGGTCCTAGGAAGTATTCTGAAATGTATTTTCCACTTGGAATTGCATTTAATTGGTCACTCTTCAATCCCATCTCCAACCCCATCCTTCCCTCTCCTTTCCTCCCCTCCCGTCTGCCCCCATCAGGGCCCATGCCCTCCGTCCTCCTCATCTCTTGCCCTTCTTTGTATAACTTTTAAGCTACTGATGAAGTTGCAATGAAAAGATAACAATCAATAGAGTGATGTATAATCGAACTGATGCCTAAGGCAACCAAGTCGCATCATGTAACTTACTGTAGTGTGTCTGTTTGTGAAATAAACGAAGATATAAATATCCTATAGAGTAGTGGTTCTCAACCTTTTTAGTCCTGCGACTCCATAATAATATTTTCAAAGGGTGTGGCGACCCCAGCTATTAAAAGTATTGGGTTACTGCCTTCACTGTGTTTTACTAACATGCATTTTACTTCTTATCATTTGATAATCCTTGCATCTTATGCATAACAGCATCATCAATCTTTAATTAACAGAATTTAGAATTTGTTGCTGGTAATAATTTTTTTAAATGTGGACGTTTACATGAAAAGGGACCAGATCGTCGGTTCTAGTTTAGGAGAAAACAGGGCCTGAAGTGATCTGGGCAAAAATTTTTGATTTTGTGTTGTTTGTCTAATTGCATTCTTCTATGAATGTACTACAACTATAAAAGTCAATTTCAATTAAATAAAGGATTTTTATTTTAAAAAATTGTGTTTCTTTATGGCTACATAAAAGGACCCGATGGTTGGTATTACTTTTGAAGCCTTTCAGCTGGCTGGAGGCAGCTCAGATTACCTAATGACCACTAGAAATGATGACCTGAGATGGGCATTAATACATTGCTTTCGGTCTCTGAATTACCGGCGTACTAGCAGTTGTATTTACTAAGTGCGGTAAAGGTTGATAAATCCTTGACTTAATGCTACTGTACGCTTTAATCGCAAATTACTCAAAATGAGTATTTTAGGGTTGTTGTTTTCACCAGTCTCTACAATAACGAGATATGTGCTGAATAATATGCGGATGGACTCTTTATTTCACTCACATTCTGAATATTTTATAAGTGCCAGTAACTCCATATCGACAATCTGGTCCCTTTTCACATAAAGGTCCACAAATGAATCATAGTACAAGAAATAAGTAAATATTAATTAAAGTCACGATAGTAGAAGGCTAGTTTGTGTAATAATCACTAATGCTTAAATATTATATATGAGATACAAGGCCGAAAACTTTTTTTTAAAATTCCTGAAGGTTGCAGGCAACCTCTGGCAAATTGTAAGGCGACCCCCGTGGGGGTTGCGACCCACAGGTTGAGAACCGTTTCTCTAGTGCATAGTGTGATAGAATCGCCCTTGAAATGCCTGTTGCCTTATTGACATATGACAATTCTTAAAGAACATTACTAGAATGTGGAGTGAATGATAGACATTTATTTCTCTTATATTATATCATTGATTTTTCTTCATTAACAAACAGTTTTTTGTGCATTTTTTAATGCTGTCAGCATTTTGTCAGATCATGTCTTAACTTTTAACCATTCAGTCTCTGGCCTTTTGTAATAAATGAAGATATACTATTTGTATAAAATTTGCTTATTCTAAAGCTGTTTGGTTACAGGAACGATGCTTCAACACACTAATAAGGACATGCTGATATTTAGAACAATCTCTCCCCAACATCAGTTTCATTTGTAGTGTAGAAAACTCATACATGTGGCAGAATTCCACAATGGGATCAATTGTTATATGCATGATGCCATATGGTAGGACAGACAAAGCCCATATGGGAACATTGGCATGTAGACTTTGTATGTTCTTTTCTAATTTTCTACCAGTGCATCATATTTGTTAGCATCTGTCCAACTTCATGATTAATTTTACTTTTAAATTTGAACCTTATGATGAGAAGACAACGAGGCAATTGTTTTGGTTGTTACTGGAATATGAGATTCCCTCTGTGTGCCATAAGCATTTTCCATAGGGAATGGACAGCCAGCCAGCCAGCCAGCCAGCCCAGCTATGACCCTTCATTTGACAGGTGTTGTGATCACTCACTGGTGCCAGACTGTCTCCTGTCCAGAAGGCTGACCCCCATTGTCAGATGACAATTGTTGACCAACCACATTAGAACTGACCTCCACTGTGAAAATGAACCACTGTTAAGTATTAAGTATTTAGTAAGTAAGTATATACTATGTCAATACTCGGCTGCAAATGCACAATGGGGCATACCACAAGAAACTATTATTATAATACATAGAACTAATAATGGGTAATTAAAATGAGTTAGTTATGATGATTGAAATTATAGTGGCTCAAGTCATCCTTTCAGCATCATATGCTTGTATATCTCTTTCCAGGCAATGAATCACAGCGTGGTATTTCTCGATTATGTGAACTTGGTATTTCTCAATTATATATGAGGTCTAAAGGAGTATCTGGTTACCCATTCAGATGGGAGTAGATCATGCATGACATGCTCAGTATGTCTGAGGACAATGGTCAACACAGATGGTCTTGAGACATATTGGTCAGTGTTAATACAGTTTTCGACAGGGTTAGTCAAGACTGGATAGCAATATTTTGTACCTAGACTTTTTTCAAAAATTTGACGTAACACTGTAGATGTGATGGATATTTGATGGTATTTGGTCTCTAAGTCAAAGCTTAGTATATATCTTAGGGACAGAGGTTATTATGCTCTTCTCCCACTGAGGAGGGATACATGAATCAGTTAAGGACATTTTTGAACAGGTATCTTATAGCCAACAGAGCAACAAGTCTGTGCAGAAGTTATTGTTCTGAACTGTTTTGCTAAAGTCATTGTCCGAGTGAGCTAGCTCTGCTGTCCATCTGTCCATCTGTTTAATACTAGATAAGACTGCAATTTTCTTATGGTCACCTGGGGACATTGTCACTGCAGCTGCACCCACCAGTAGTTGTCCTCTTCTGACTTCACTGCCATCTGTTCAGTATGCGGTGGATTTATCTCTGACAAGATGTGGATTTTCTGCTTGAAATTATTCATGTTTCATAATACTTCCATCGTGTTGCATTGAGAGATAGATTTGGAATAATAGCCAGTGCTTTATGTTTTGTACATAACTGGGACGTTGCTGTGGTATGTATTGACGTAGATGTAGGTGATAGCTTCTGGGCTGGAGCTTATGCCAATGTTTAAAATTGCTTGATATAGTAGATGAAATTCCTATATCTGTGCGTATGTTATAACTCATTTATGTTTTCAATGTATTACATGTGTGTTGTACAGTGCACTTGATCTGTTTATCAATAAAATTGTACTGTTATGTTTCAGATTAAAATGTTGTCAGACATTGTTCTGTTGTTCAAACCATTTGTTAGATCTTTAGTATTTGTCAAATTATGAGCTGCATGTAGTTAATCTTGTTGTGCAACAGCAGTTCTCAACTAATGATTTTTTAGCATATTTATATGCTTGGAGGGTTGGACTTAACTTCAAATAAAAACGTTGATCTTGGTCATCAGTTCCTTTCTGCAGTTGATACAAGTGCAGGGCTCCAATATTCTGTTCTGTGACATTATTTGTCAGTTCAAGTGTTTTATCATTTACTTCCACAGTCTTTTTGTTATGTTTTCATGTGTATTCTCCGTTACTTTGCTTATCTTTTCTTCTCTTCTTGTTTTGGGATTCAGTCAGGCGCCATTCTAATTTCATTTAGATCCGAACGAGTGCAGTTGTTGCTTGCAGAGTTGGCCATCAAAGGCATGCGGTTGTTTTAATTAAGGCTGTAGCTTATTCAATCCTATCATTCATCGCTTTTTACTATCAGCATGATCAGTTGTCTTGACCTTGCTGAGTGTTGACACAGATGGATCTGTGTTGTAGGCCAGCCTCATTCTCTCCTTGGATTATTGCCACACTTGCTGAAGGCATAGCTGAGGATCTTTCACCAGGTCACATAGCTAAGGAAATCTGATGCTTAATCGCCAGCTCTTTTATATAATGTACTTAGACCCTCTTATGACCCTCAGAGAGTTCAGGTTTTCTATGGCTTATGCTCTAGTTTTCACAATGCATCACTGAGGACCTGTGTAGACCAATCTACACTTCTTAAATTACACATTCCTATCATGTGTGAGATGAAGTATTGCAGATAGGTCAGTTTGTGCAGGGGGTGCAATAGGTAAAGAAGGTATTTTCAGACGATAGTACTACTGGCTTATTACAAAATTTCATCAAGTGATCATAATGTGTCAGCAGCCTACTCTGTATTTACAAAGTTTCATCGGATATTATGCTACTTGAGAGAACTTATTGCAAACCTTCTGATCAGAAAATGGTGTAATCTGAATTTATCTGAAGACATAGTGATTAGTAATAGATATTAATTGAATTAAACTGTATTAGACTGAGCTGCTGTGAGATTTGACAGATTAAAATGAACTGCTGGTGCTATGGTATTGGTCAGGTTAGAACCAGGGAAAGATTAATTGACGGGAAGTTTGACTAAGGTAAATTAAAATAGTTTGGAAATTGGATCAAGAGAAAGTACTTTTGTGTTTGAATTAAACTGTAGCAGTGTGAGATCAGGCAAACTGGTGGGACTAGATGCGTTTTGGAATGCAATTAACGCCAAGAACGACTTATAACAATTTTGATGAACTGAATTTACTCTGAACTTTTAAGGATGTGAAATATGATATTGTTACCAATGCCACTGTGATTGGATGGTATAAATGGCAGACACTGAACATATGAATAAATTGGTAAGTTGTCCCTTTGTTTGGTTATTAGAAGGTTTTAATGGCAATTCCTCCTGTTACTTGAAGTGCATATACTTTAAGGACCAAATGGGATTTTGTATCTTAATGTGTCAGTAAAGAATCTGGTTATGAGGGAACTGTGTTTGAAGCTGGAACATTGCTTACTGACCAATGTTTTATATATCTGGTAATGTATATGCATGATTATAAACTGCAGTCTAGATCAAAGACTGAGTTGTGATATTAGATAAAGATATGGAGTGAATTTCAACATTCTGCAGATTCTTTAGTGTTATGACCATACTGAGTTTAGGATATCATGTTGAGACCAGTGGGAACTGGAGATATTGCCTGTATGTCTGAAGTATAAATAACAGGGTCAGGAACAAGTCAGGGTGATTGATAACTGAGTGTTTTCAAACACTTTGAGAAGAACATCCGCAGAAGTTGTTATAACTGTCAATAGGAACGCAAGCTTAGACAGCGAGGTTCTAAAGGGTAGGCATGCATTTTCTAAAAATGTTCCAAAAGCATCATCAGATTTTGGACATGGATTTACTTTTTGGTGTTAGGTACGTTGCATTTTATTGTTACTTTTAAGCTGTTGTAATGCAAATCTGAGCATTTTTCAAGAACTCATTGTTATGCTGATCGTAATATGGACTGCACACTGTTTTGCAATGTTAACGGGTTGTCTATACAGTGGTTGGTCATTCCATTTTGAATTCATATTCTATAAAATTGTTTTTCAAAATTGTTGTGATCCATAAGTTACTTTAAGTTTCATTTTACTGATTTCAAGACCATTTATTCTTCTGTTGATATCCAATGATATTCAAAATAACTAGAAACTGTGGATAATATTGTGCAATTGGGAAAGGGAAAGAGCTGTTTGCAATTAGTGAAATAGAGCTGTCTACATCCCTGGGATTTGTTACTGATTGAATGATGAACTGACACTCGTGACACCCACGGCCAACTAACCAGTGTGTGTTTCCGGAAGCAGTAAGTGCTTTTTTCAGTGGACTAGTGGGCATATAGGTTTTGGATACAATTACATATTAGCACTTGCCCTGTTTAATCATCAGCCAGCAGGCTACTTTGTGGCTAGCCAGCCTCATCCCTGGCTTCTAACAAAGCACATCTGTGTAATATCACAGGCTTCTGGTCTGGCTAGTACAATACTTTTGCTAAGATGACTTAGTTGTCATTGTGGACCTGGGATGGACTGGGACCTCTGTAAAAACAGGGACCTATGAACAATGAACCAACTGACATCAAATTTGACCTCAGGGGTGATTATCTTTTGGAATATAATTCTGGCCAGCAAAAATCGGAAGTCATCATTTCATCAGGAGACCCATTTTGTATCAGACATATATAGCAGGTTTGTGGTGTTTGTGTATGTTTGTAATGTGGGTTTGTAATGTGTATACTTGTAATGTATATGTTTGTGTTAGCATGGTGTATTTTGGGATTCATCTGTTGCTTAAATTATTATGCTGAATGTCATAAGCATGATGTACAGCAGTGGCAAGATCTGCCAAAACGCAGTCTTTAATTTTTAAGCATTACTATTGTTGTATGTCCCTGACACTGCCCAAATTTGTTTTTAATGAACAATGTTGAACAATTAGATGCTGAAATGGCATATAAATTGGGATAATTTTGATTTTTACTAATGACTCTTCAACATTGCTGATGAGGGAAGCACTAGTGATTTCTCAGCTGTGGGGATTGGCATGTGGAAGGTCACTGATGGATATAAACTGTGCGCTTAATTAAAGTGTCAGTCGGTTTAGAAGTTAAAAGATCAGCTGATGTTTTTATTACTTGTCCATTTTGTTAAGTTTTGCGATCATGTTGTGTTCTGTAATGTTTTATTTTGTGATTGTTTGTAATGTCTGAGATATTTTGGTAAAATGTTTTTTGCTTTGTTACATGGTGCAATTGAAATTTATACAGCCTGCCTATCAGGATGAAGCTAGGCTGAGTTTGGTTAAGCACGGCAGCCAGCCAGCTGTCTTGAAATGTATCTAAGAAAGCCAAGCAGAGTGTGGATATGTTTTCGCTTATGCAGCATGCTGTGGTAAACGTGTAAGATATCAAGTCCCTTGTGCAAAGAGGCAGCCTCACCTAGCAAGTAGTTTATAAGCATTAACTGCTTGCGTTGAGTCTATTAGAATTTGTCTGAAATATTATCAGCCACTGATGTGGTAGTTCTTAGCCTTATGAACAGTTGCATTAGACAGCAGCAGTTAATGCCATCTGGGACTACTTGGGTGCCTATATCTGAAAGTTGAGTTTTGAATACAGGATACAATTAAGTGTTGCCCAGCTTAGGTGATGCTGTTGCGGAAGAACATAAACACTTGGGAACTCAGCTGGTTTTGACGACCTAAGATGTGAAGGATTTTTAATTGACAAAGCTGTTGAATACTGTCAAGGCTGCAGCAAATATGGATGATATCAAGGATGCGTGGTTCTATACAAACCGTGGATGTTGACAATAATAGTTAATGTTCTCTATGTTCTAATAATGCGTTGACAAGTTTTATATAATGATTTTGCATTGTGTTAGGTTGGAACATTATTAGTGATTTTATCAGGAAATTGCTGGTTCTGGAGTGTGTCCTGAAACCAGAAAGACCGGTCTTCCAGAAAGACCGGTCTCCAATGACTGCAGGAGTCATGACGATGTCTCATGGCAGTCCTGCCACTACAAAGTCACCAGCAAAGTCGACCTTTGAGCGTCTGCTTGGCCGCTTCCACCGATGTGTTCAGCATGACTGTGTTGAAGATCCGAATATATTGTTTGATGAGAAAGCACCTTTTCCAAGAATGGCGACTGTTACAGTCACCCTACGCAAGCGTTCCTCATCAAAGGAACACGGACCAAAGGAAGTGAATGTTGACTTAGGCAGGAGATATTCGCTTAGGTATCGGTCAAGGAAAGCCAATGTTATACACGTGCCAAGACTAAGACCTCGTAAGTCTTCATTTATTTCAGGTTCTTTTATGATGATGTTAATTACTAAAGTTCATGTCGAAAGAGTCTTTAGCAGTTACTGAACATAGGTGAGATGGTTTTACTTGTAGCCTAAGTTTTTTTAGTGGGATAGTATTGATAAGGAGAACAGGAGCAGCAGGAACAAGAGTAAGATCAAACTTACATTAAATTTAACATTTAAATGGACCCTATTTTAATAGTGTGTTAAATGTGAATACATGATAACAATTGAGAATGAGTGTTAAGCTAATGGCAGACATTAGGCAACACACATTTACTGCCAAGACTTTCACAACTCAACCTACAGGACTTTTTTAAACATATTGACATCTCTTTACCCTTTTCTATGGGTCTTTCATGATGTTAAAAATTTAAACTGCTGTTCTTTTTCAAAGACTTTAGTTTACACATGGTAGGATATTGATATGCATATGGTAAGATAGTTGAAGGATTGTGGTTAGCCAGTCAAGACCAGTGACATAATTTAGAATTTAGAATTATGTAAGCTTTTTTTAAGCTTAACATATGCAGTGTCTATGGTCTGCAATATCTTATGTGCGAGATGTGTTGGGGATACCTTAGTCGATTGTTGTGGCACGTTAGCCCATTGGTTAGAGTGCTTGCTTTGTTGCTCTGAGAGTACAGGTTTAAGCCTACCCAAGATGGTCACTGTATAGGTAAATTGAGCTAACTAGTCCTTGACTCACAATTGCTCAGTGCTATGAGGTTTTATTTAATGGGTGTTTGTGTACTTATGAATTCTGAAAGAAACAGTGTCAAGTATAGATGTATTGTATTGTATTGCATTATATTGTATAAAAGATATATGCCCAGCTCATGCATGCTTACTGTTACACGGATCTATTAGCCTATATGATGGGGGGGGGGGTGGCCATTTGATTTGAGGCTTCTATATAGGTGGAGTGTGAATGTTGATGGACTTCCCAAGATGCATCAATTATATATTGTGATGGTTACAATGTTGACTCCATGATCACTTCCTTCATTCGCTCTTTAGATAGTTGTACTTAATAAATGCATAGTAATAATAAAATAATATTTCTGTCTCCCTCTGTGATTGGTTAAGAAGGTTTCAAGTGTACACATATTATGTGATGTTCGTATTTCATTGCCATTGGCCTTTTGACCTTGTAGGGTAAAGCTATACTGAAGCTCACTGGCTAATGTATTATTTGGAAAAACCATATTTAAAAGAAATGTACATAGTTTAAATGAGGTATTGTGCTATATTTAAGCAGTTGTCTAGCAGGGCGAACTGTTCAGAAGCGCTACCTGTGCCCAAGGTAAGGGTAGTGTAGGGCTGACTTCAGGGTCCTATAACAGCTATTTGATTTTAAACACTTGATACAATCTACAAACAAGTGTCAGTTCTATGGTATGAGTTGCAACATTGTAAAGTAAGGTAAGGTTGACATTCAAATGGCAGAACTTGAGTAAAACATTCCTGGTGATTGTTTTCATGGCAGCAAGATAAGAGAGTTGCTTGAATGAAAGACAGGGAAAGGAGCAGTGAGGAAGAGGAAGGCTGGAAAAAGGAAGAGGTTTTGAGGGAACGAGTTAGGATAAGAATAAGCATGTGAAATTCTGAATGGGATAGTGGTTGGAGAGATTGGAGAGCAGAGTGGTGGTGAGGATGAAATGGGGGGGAGGTACAGGTGGCAAGAGTGGTGGACCTTTACCCAAAGGGAGAAAAGAAGTGCAAAACAGGATTTTATGAGAGAGGCTTGTGAAGGGGGGAGATGGGAAATGTGATGGGGATGGGAGGGTGGTTAGGTTCCAGAGGAAGATGTAGGGCACAGGAAAGTGAAAGGTTGAATTGAAAGGAAGAGAGGAATTTGTAAAAGAAATGGAAGTTTTGGATATTTAACTTAAGTGTTCTGTGTGTTATAGAGTAGTTTTATACTGGAAGGACATTCATGTACATCTATTATCTGTTTCTGCTAGAGATTGAATTAGAATTATTTGTTTGAGTTACGTATTTGATTTCTTTAGTCTCATTTGTTGGATTGAATGTTGTTTGTGCTTATGTTGCTATTCATGGGAGGCAGACTTTTCTATGTCAGAAAATATGACTTGTTGATGTGCTGATGATATGTGGTTTGTCTCAAAGGTGCCGAGGTTACAGATGATAACCACAATCATTCATGCCCTGGATTCATAGGACTAATAGGGAGGACTGGGTGTACCTTAGATTGACCCAAGGCTTGAGAATCCAGACTGAGGTCATAGCTGAGTTGCAGAGGATTGAGAAATTATAACTTTCCGTCAACACTGATGCTCCTTTGGCATTTGTAACAGTAGCTTTTCATAGAGGACACTAAACACAAGCAGCTCAGATTACTATTATGCTACTAAATTTAATATCAGTAATCAGATATCTGGCTACTTGTTGAATGCTGGCTCACCATGTTGCACAGCATCTATGTATGTGTGTATGTATGTGTGTTTATATACTTGTGTGTATGTATGCATGTATGTGTGTATGGAAATTTGCAATCATGCGATTTGAATAGTGCCTGGAGCATTTCACTACCATATTTGTTTATCTGAATATTGATGTTTCACTGTGATTCTACAGATTCTACAGCAAAACACAACTTGAAATTAAGTAATTAATCAAAGTTAATAAATGGTTTGCTGATACACCTCTATTCCATTGTTTTGATAGCCTGTAAGTGTGTCTAAGCATTGCATAGGATTTGTATTTATTGCACTTAAGCATTCTTTTCAGATCAAACGAGGTGAAATTGCTGTGTACTGAGAATAACACAAACTACTTTTCAGGTTGTGTAGGTACGTCTGATGTCATTGAGTAGACCCAAAAAAGAGCCCAGTATGTGTTTCAGTCTTAGAGGTTCTCTGTGATTTACAGATTACATCAATGGTGTCACTGAAGCAAGAGGTTGTCTTAACTGATTTATGTGAGATGAGTATATAAATGTTTGTAAAGCATCATATAGCCCTGTGGTGGCTCTAGGTTATCAAGTTGATGTGGAACCGTGTAAATACATAAATGGTTATTATTGACTATACTAGAATGAGGAACAAAAATCAAACTATAGGAATTTAGGTAAATATATTTGGAGCTTGTCATGACGGTCAGGCCGACCGTGGTTGTTGTGGTGGTTGTATATAATTTGCGAGTGCTTGACTTGCTGAACCAGACCCTTCCAGCTTCCTGGACCCTGTGAAGGACCCGGAGACCGCCCGGAAATCTTGATATAGTGCAAATGCGCAGTCCTCAACTATGTGGAACATCGTCTGTACATCGCCACACTCGCACAAGGCTGAGTAGATTAGATGGTTGTCGTGATGGTTGTCGTGATGGTTGTCGTGATGGTTGTCGTGTAGGTTGTCGTGATGGTTGTCGTGATGGTTGTCGTGATGGTTGTCGTGATGGTTGTTGTGATGGTTGTCGTGTAGGTTGTCGTGATGGTTGTCGTGATGGTTGTCGTGATGGTTGTCGTGTAGGTTGTCGTGATGGTTGTCGTGATGGTTGTCGTGTAGGTTGTCGTGATGGTTGTCGTGATGGTTGTCGTGATGGTTGTCGTGTAGGTTGTCGTGATGGTTGTCGTGATGGTTGTCGTGTAGGTTGTCGTGATGGTTGTCGTGATGGTTGTCGTGATGGTTGTCGTGATGGTTGTCGTGATGGTTGTCGTGTAGGTTGTCGTGATGGTTGTCGTGATGGTTGTCGTGTAGGTTGTCGTGATGGTTGTTGTGTAGGTTGTCGTGATGGTTGTCGTGATGGTTGTCGCGTGTCTGTCTGTTACATCTGTAAAATAATTTGTTTCTTTCTGGGGTTCGCCTTTCGTGAGAAGTGAACAGTAGAGAAGTAGCACTAAGTTATAAAACTGCAACAACAGACGATGAATTTGTAACAGTGAACGAACTGAATGCATCTCTATCCAAGACGATGTCAAATGTAGACTAGAACGATGATGAATGGCCATGGTGGATGCGGTTTTGATGGCAAATTCTAAAGACTAACTACCTGGTATGTGATGACTAGACAAGTAATATGGTCATGCAGAGGTTGAGGACAGGGGTCGCGGACAAAATCGCTCTGACAAAACCCCCTGATAAAATTCCCCCCCCCCCCCCAAGTAGGAAACCCCCTAAGAATAATTTTTTTTTACTTTTTTACTTTTATTATTTAGAATGTGTGTATACTTTAAAGTCTAAAGCAAAGCATGTGTCATATGTGTCATTTCAAAGTCTGATGCGGTCGCTCAGGTATCGTCATCCAATAGTTAAATAACAAACAGTTAATTAGTTATTTGGTCTTGTTGTTGTTAATGTATGATAGTTGTATGTACACTGAATGCACCACTGTGGACATAGGCTATCTGTGACAGGGCTCCTTCAGACCATATGTGTGTTATCTGTGACAGGATTTCTTATATAAGTTAGACCAGGGGCGTCAATCCCCTTCTAACTGATGGAGGCAAACACCCTGGTTCCAAATGTCAGGTAGTCAAGATATTCCCCCTAAGACTCAAAAAATACCCCCCTATCTGGAAGCCTCTGAGTTAGACTAATAGTCGTACTGAGTGTCACTTGTAATGTTGTGCAGACTTTGTTAGTAGTGTCAGTTGTTATGGTATGGCTTCTAATTGCAGAAGCTAGTTAGGGCAAGAGGGGGGGGGGGGTTTGTCCGGTGGGGGTTAATGTCCTGCCTAAAACAGGGGGGATTATATCAGAGGGGGATTATGTCAGGCGGGGATTTTGGCAGGGGGGTTTGTCAGGAGGGGGGGGGGTTGTCTTACACCCGTGGACAGGAGAGTTATGATATTGAGTAGAGGTGATGTATGCCAGCATCAACACCAGTTTTGCAAAAGAACATCATTGTTGGCTGGACAGTTTGATTCACTTGATTTTGGTTTTGCTAGGCCATGTTTGCTTGCATGTTGTACAGAAGGCAGAGAGGACATGCAGCATGTTTTCAATTGGTGGTGAATTTCTGTTGCATTTGGCTCTGCTCAGAGAACATTTGCAAACTGCCCTTAAATGCACTTGCTTAGGTAAGTTACATAGTCATGCATGTGATAGTTTCATTAGGTACTTAAAAGGTGCTATTTTAAGTGTATTCATACATGCTTTCATATATAAATGCATACATATGCACATGCATACAATGTATACATATGTACATGCAGACATACTTATGTACATGTGTGCCTGCATGCCTTATGTATACAAGAAAGCCATCTTCTTGATGATCAGTAGTGATCATACTACTGCTGCTGCAGTATATTATTAGGCCTACCATACCTCATATTATTCATATTAGATTATTAGGCCTAAGATACCGCATATTATTCATGTGTATAAAACCTGCAGCTGACCACATGTGAAGAAATATGACATAAAGACTATCAAATAAACTTTGGTTTATGAGCAATAAGGATGCACCATGCGTAGACTTAATATGTGGCCGATTGTATCTGCTTTCATTGGTCGTTCTTTCAACTTCTATCCTCTTGCCAGTGCAGTCGTTGCTCACTCTGACTGGTTTTTGATGTTCTGTCATTGGGCCACAGGCTACAGATACTGTTCTAAGTGTTTGTTTAGTGTTTACCTTCCTTTAGGAATTTATTTAGTTTCTCTTGAGCTGTGTAATCGGGAGTAGATTTTTCCAGGATAGTTTCTAGCAGATCATTACAAAGATTTCTCTCTGATCAAAGAAATGTACAGGATAGGCAAAGGCCAAAAGTGCAATTACTGAGTTGGAATGAAGTGCATGCCTAATTGGAGTGGAAATATTTAAAAAAGATTGACCCAGTTACTGAATTGCTATATGGCTATAGTTATCTGTATTGACTGGACCTGTGTTTAGTACACTGTGTTGCAGCTTGGCACTATGGATACACTTCTGGCAGGCGCTCTGATGTTAAGGAGCACAAGCATGGTTAGTAGGCAGATGACGATAAATGTCAGTCAGGGCATCTGTATAGCTCTGAATCTGTCTGCAGTCAGTAAATCAGAAATAAAATAGAAATAAAACCACAGCTAATTATTTTCCAGGTCTGTTTGTTTTTGTTATGCAGTCGACTTCCTGACTTTATGCTATTGAATTAAATTGGTAGTTATCTGTATTGACTGGACCTGTGTGTAGTAGACTGTGTTCTATGTTGTTGAATTGTGATCCTTAAATCTCAGATCGTAGTTCTTACAAGTTTCAACAGAACTTTGCAAATAAACATTCTTGAGGTGCTTAGAATGTGCTATGTTAGTGGCATACAGACCTTGTATGTGGGGAGTGAATGGTGTGAATTGTGTTGCTCTGGAGGACAGTGGAGGTGTATGATGCAAGTGTATGATGATGGACACATATCTAGGACCTTGGGAGTTTAGAGAGTGCTTGCTTAGAAGCCAAAGAGAAGGGAATGAATGCATATCTATGTTCTCGTATGGACGACTTTACCAGTTTCATTTTCCTAATGAAAACTGAAGTGAAAAGAAAACTAATTAGCTTTCAAAAACTGAAAGGAGATTGGAAAGATGTTTGATACTAAAACTAAATGAAAATGTGTTGGTGTTGAACGATATAGAAGCAAAAATTTGAATGAAATCATGTGAACAGTAGAGACATGTGTTTCATTTCAAAGAACATGATGCTTAGACATCAAAAAGGATATAGAGGTCATAAAATAGCAAATGCAACATGATAGTATTGGTAATGGAGAGCCCTTTGGAACTACTACTACTAGGACCAAGGGGTCAGTCATTACAAGAGTCCCAGGGAAACTAATTGAGGTCATTCTGCCATTGAACTGATTGGACCCAGCACCGGTGGTAATTACGCTTGAGGAAAGGTCTATCTTCTAGATCTAGTTCCTAGTTATCCCTATTTGGTTCTTGTTTAGTTATCATGCATAGTTCTTTTCTAGGTCTAAACTTTCTCTAGTAAGCTTATTTTTAAGCTTATTTCTTAAGGTCTTTAGAGACTCATGCTTTTCTGAAACTTAATCGCAACATTTTTAAAATTGATGCAGAATTAAGACTGGAACTTTGCTATACTTTATGATCATTGTTGCAACAAATTTTGTTACAGCAAATATAAAACATGAATGAATTGGAAAATATAAATTGAACTGAAACTAAATATGATTACCTGAAGTTCTATGATATCATGTGTCTTTCTTTGCCAGACACTTACTGCTACTGTTCTGTGGTGAAAGGCTGACATGTGAACAGGTGGTTACACACCTGGTTGACATTGTTTTGGAGTTTTTGTGTCCTTGTGGCTAAGGCTGTTGCAGACCTATTGGGTACACTTGTTAATACTTTATAGCTTCTTGTCCATTGTGCTAGAGATTGGTGTAAAGGGAGTGGTGACCCCTGCAGTATTAAGGTAAGTTATATCAGACAGATGGTAAAATGGTGAAAATAGCTACGGATTGATGTCATTCAGTTGATTTATTTATCTAGATGCAGTTGATTCACAATTATGAATTGGTTTCTGCCTCCAGGTGATGAGCACCATGCAGTGAAACTGCTTATTGAAGGTGTGATGTACTTGTGAAATGATCACCAGTTGTAATATTTATTTAAGCTGAGCTGTGAAGAGAGTGTTGTTCCTCTATGTTTCAGATTCTTTTGTCAACAGCCAGGAGTGGACTCTGAGTCGTTCAATCGTTGACCTAAAACTGGTAGGTGCTATCATTCAGTCAATTGATTCGCTGCAATGTCATTCTCTTCAGTCACCAATGTCATTCAGTCAATTTAATGGTGTCATTCAGTTAATTAATGGTGTCATTCAGTCAATTCAATGGTGTTATTCATTCAATTCAATGGTGTTATTCAGTCAATTCAATGATGTTATTCAGTCAATTCACTTATGTCGTTCAGACAATTCACTTATGTGTCAATCAGTTGCTTTTCTGCTGTAGTTTGGTTGATTTGAAAAAAACAAAGAGACATTTTCGTGTTTTTTTATAAGTGAAAGGAATTTATTTTATTTATGATAGGTTGTATTTTTTTCCCTCTTTTTATTGTTTGATGACTTTTCGTGTTGCATTTCCTTTTGTGTTAATGAGTGGATGTAAAGCAACACACTGGCTTCTTGCAAAGCAGTGGAAGCAAGTTTCATTCTCTTTATCTATGCTTTTTTATAGTCCTTTGTTTGCTAGGCGGCAGTATTGATTAAATTTGATGTATAAAATTATGTGTGCCTTGCATGACTGTCGTACAGTTAAATTTGACTCAGGACCATTATAACTTGTCATCATCTGTTCATACTGTACTTGTTATCATACAACGGTTTTTCAGTTAGACATTATATTTATGGATTAATGTGTATAAAGCTGTCAGCTGTGTGTATATTCATGTGTATAATTATATCTACATGTTTATACAGTGGCTCTCAAGGACCTCTTAAAGGCATTCCTCGCTAGACTAAATTATCGTTTCAAAGTATTGCAGAGTTGCTTCATATATGAGAAGGTCTCTCCACTCACAGGTTCTTATAGATGCCAGGAAATACCATTTGCAGATCAACAGTTGGTGCACTGTGCACAATTCATGGTCTATATATATATATATACTGTGCTGTGCAATGAGTGAATGTATTGCTTTTAGGAACATTGCTGACCAATATTGTTGATTTCGACCACCATTATGCACTCATCTTATTGATAGTCAACATAAAGATGTTGTAAAGGCTTGCCATTTCTGTAAAATACATCTGAAACTTTTTATATGCATTTGATTGACTTTTATTCATGGGTGGTTGTTTTTAAATAGTAGTTTAATAAAGAACTTGTTGAGTGCCATTAATTTAAAATACTTTTAAGCATTATTTGATTTCCACTTTTTGCTGTACTGCATGATTCCCTTAACTGAGAACAGTTATCTCTGAACTATGAACTTGAATTTTGCTGGTTTATTACCATTTAAAGTGTAGTTGCTCTGTTTATCTCCTTTTTGTTGACCATGGCCATATCCCGGATATGGTCTGGCTCCCACTCTTTCCTGTCTTTGGCTTTGTGACTTAATTATAAGCCTAAAACTGTTGCTCCAATTTGAACTCTTCTATCATGATACATGGGTAAATGTGGCTTTTGGTAATTTTATTCCAGGGTATGATCACTCGTCAGTCGGTCTAGTTAAGAGTACCGCATCTGCTCAGGTGCTACTGCTACTTTTACTGATTTAGGAAAAATAACTCTTCTCAACCTTTGGTCATTTTGAATCTTCTGGGGAAATACTGCCTTGTTTGTTATTGGACCATGTCTAGTTTTGAGATTTTACTATACAGGATTATAGGACAACCTGTATGGTACTCTACATTGTTTCTCAAATTCTATCAACTGATAATAAGACTTTCAAGATGCTAATTTATTGCAGTTTCAAATGGACTAATACAATCTTTTTTATCTTACCAGTTATGATGAATATTCATCAGTGGATAAAATTTTATTTGATGATGAAAAATTGCACTGGACAACAAATGTTAGCTTTTATGCTTAGGAAAAACTCTGTTTTCTGTAGAATTTGGCTGAAAATTATGATGTTCTCAGAATGTTTGTATCATGTAAGGATTTATATATATTGGATTCGGCTAGTTTATGGTCCCGAGTTCTAGCGAATCAAACATAAAACTATGCTAAATTTAAGATGTATATTTAAGCACAAGTATTTACAGTTAATAACAAAAGAAAAATCATAATACCGTACAAAACCGAAGGCCACTTTCTCCACAACGAAGACAAGTCAACCAAACCAGCAGACTCGTGGCTTTAGCAAATACATCACGAACGCTCGACGACAAAAGTGAAGGTTTCACCAGGGTCTCAAGATATCCACCACAACACCAAACCTTAACACTCAAACCGTAAAACTCAAACGACAGACCTGGCCTCTGCACAGCGGGTGCTCTCTCTAAGGAATGGACCAGTCTGCGAACACACCTTGTCCTAACCTTCTTATATACCTTCTGACCTTCCTTCAGCCAGAAGTACCTAACCGTACCTATCTGTCTAGTTACTACCATGGAAGCTCAGTTGTATCATGCGAGTATACAACATCTCCCCCCTCTACTGCGAGAGGAAATATATAATTTCCGACGAACTCAAAAAAAATCACATACATATTCACAACAAGACATTCAAACTCGTAGTCAATGAAATACCTAAAAGAAACACAATCTTAACTATGCCCACTGCAGTTGTACATATTCATCAATATTAACACATATTCACAACCGCCATTATAATCAATGAACACAATATTAGCAACCCATATTGCACAGCGATGAATCAAACCATGTTCCGAACGCAGCTTCGCCCTGCCTGACATCAAACTGCCCTAACTCAAATTCGCATCAGCTAACAGAATTTCTCTATCGTAATTGCGCCCTCACTAACACAAGACCATTCCTAACTTCATTTGTCGAGTATTGCAAGAAAATTTCATAACCTCATTCTCAACCCGAATCGGTCAATATCACCTCAACTTAACTGGGACGACTTAACAAATCCTGGAGAAAATTGAAACGTCCCGTATGATGCCGGACTTCAAAGCTGAACTGCTGCAACTCCAGGCTCCATCGTAACAATTTCTGATTATAATTCACCATAGAATTAATAAATCGCAGTGAACTATGGTCAGAATAAACGACGACTTTCGACAACCGAAAGTAGACACTGAACTCGCGTACAGCTATCATCAGCGCCAAGGCCTCTTGCTCAAAGTAGTTGATTTCAGGCGATTTAAGCTTCCTACTCAAAAAACAGACCGGATGCTCGACGTCGTCCACCACCTGAAATAAACACGCTCCAACACAAAAGTGCAAAGCGTCCACAGCCAAACAGAAAGGTTTAGAATAATCAGGAGGCAACAGTATTGGACGAGAAGCTAAACAAGATTTTAAATCCACAAACGCCTTCTGTGCCTGATCAGACCAAAGAAATTTTCTATTCTTTTTCAGTAACTCTGTAAGAGGCAACTTTAATTCTGAATAATGCGGTAAATAGCGCCTGTAGTAACCTGCTGCGCGCAAAAGTGCCTGAACTTGCTTCTTATTTACCGGCGTAGGAAACTCTATTAAAGCACCTTCTGTGCCCGTGGCTGAACCGACCTCAACCCAATTCTATGCCCCAGAAAGTCTATCTGAGCATTCGCAAACTCACACTTACGCAAATTCAATGTTAACCCCACATCTGAGACACGGTCCAACACAGCTTTCAAATGCCCCAAATGATCTAGCCAACCACTACTGAAAATGATGATGTCATCAAGATAAGCATCGCAAAATGCTTCCAAACCCCGAAACAATATCTTAACTAACCGAGAAAAAGTCGCTGGAGCATTTCGAAGCCCAAAACTCATATAGCGCCACTGGTAGTGACCCATTGGCATTACAAACCCAGTTAGAGGAATTGAATCGACCTCTAGCTCCACCGGGTAGTAAGCCATTGTCATGTCTAACTTCGTGAGATACTGCATACTTCCGACTCTATCCACAAGCGTTTCCACTCACTGCATTGGAAATGGATCCGGTACCGTTACCGCATTCAACTTGCGAAAATCAGTACACAATCGCCAAGAACCATCTGGCTTAGGAACGAGCACAACCGGTGCCGACCAAGGACTGTGACTCTCCTCAATGAATCTTGATTTCAACAATTGATCATTTTCAATGTTTACCACTTTCATGTGATCCGAGTGCAACCGATACAGCGACTGTCTCACCGGCTTTGCATCAGCATTCAACACTATGTGATGTTGTACAATCGTCATTCGACCAGGCACATCACTGAAGACTCATCGGAATTCGCACAACAGATCTCGCAACTGTCTTGCTTTATCCACATCCAAATGCTCCATGATAACCTGTTGGACCCAAACATCATCGTTCACATAATCATTAACATGATTACTTACAACCACACCCACTGGCTGCACATAATCAACATCATCATCCCGCACAACATACCTACGCATCAAATTCACATGTACCACTCTTTCTAACTTCCTTCTGTCAGGAGTGGCAACAAGGTAATCAACCTCGCCAAGTCTTCTCATAACCACATAAGGCCCCACGAATTTTGCTTCCAGAGGTTTTCCGATCAAAGGCAAGAGCAACAATACCTTATCGCCTTCCCGAAACACCACAGATTTTGCATGTTTATCATACCATTTCTTGGATTCAGATTTGGCAAAAGCAGCGTTATCATTTACCATGTCAAAAGATGTCCTAATCCGATTTCTGAGGTCCAATACAAAATCAATCAGATTACCATGCCGTACATCAAGATTAACATCATCTTTAAGCCAAGATCTCTTAATTAATTTCAACGGACCTTTAACATCCCTGCCAAACAACAGATCAAAAGCCGAAAATCCTAAACTTTGAACTGGAACCTCTTTATAAGCAAACAAAAGGCAAGGAAGCAAATTATCCCAACTTCCGGGATATTGGTCAACCAGCGCCTTGTTCATATCCTTGATCATCCGATTAAATCTCTCAACCGATCCACACGTCTGGGGATGATAAGGACTGGACTTTATCTGTATAACGTGACATTCCTGTAAAAAGATTTGAAATAAGTGAGACATAAATTCACTTCCACAATCAGATAATATCTCGTCAGAGAAACCAAACATCGTAAAGACTGAAATCAACGCTTTAGCCACTTCCTGCGCTGTATGCGTTTTCATAGGAAATGCCAATGGATAGTGTGTACCCATATCCATTACTGTAAGAATAAATCTATTCCGAGTTTGATCACAGATTGACAATGGTCCAACGACATATATAAAAATTCGTGCAAAAGCTTTCGTAATCACTGGCACACTTACTAACGGAGCTCGTACTTTCTTAGCTCCCTTCCCCAACCGCTGACAAATATCACACGAGCGACAATAATTTCTAATGTCACTGTAAATTAACCTCCTTAGCGTTACATTACCTTGCGAGAAATCAAGCAAAAAGCGTTACATTACATTGCTGATGACGTTACATTGTCGATTGAACGAAGAAACAGAAATACCGCAGTAGGACAGTGCCATCTAAAGTAATTATTTATTGCAAATGTAAATTTAAACCAATACTATTAGTTTCTGCCTTTAGTAAACATCTTTAGTATGGTATAGTTTGAAACAAGGCACCAGACATAGTCCAACATCACAATCCGGACAGCAATATCTGGTCTCTTTCCTTACTTTCTTGCCGGACTCGTCAACCTTTGAGCAACAAACTACACACGTTCGTGTAGGGGCTTGTTTTTTTTGTGTTGGCGGACAGAAATCAATGAAATGTCGCCCAGTAAGACGTTCTGGATTGACAATGGTTGTACTACGACGACCAACTTTACCAGGAACCACAGATGGCGGATGTTTGGCAAAAATTTGGTCAACAAGTTTCCATGTGAAGTCAGCATGAGAGACTTTCTTGGTTTCATACTTTTTGAACAACACAAAAGCATTCCAAAGACACTGTTCAATAAGATGCCTGAAAATTTTCTTATAGTACTTCTTCTGTTGTTTTCGCATGACTGGATAAAATGTCAGTGCTTGGTCAGCACGATCAACCCCACCCATTGTCTGGTTGTATGCAGCAACTGTCACTGGCTTTCTGACTTCCTTGTCACCTCTAACACGAACGGTGACTGTCGATGCATCGTGTACTGTTGTCAGAAGATGAACATCCTTTTTATCTCTCCATTTGATAGCAAGCAGCTTGCCCCTCTGCCAAACTGCAATGTCACCACGTTGCAATTTGATTTTTGACATATTTTCTGGCATTCCTCTACGATTGGGTCGTACAGTGCCATAGATGTCTGTCTGTCGTTGTAACAAAATATCAACCAGTTCGGGCGAGGTATAAAAGTTGTCTGTTGTCAAACAGTACCCTTGATCAAGCAAAGGATCTATCAGAGACAACACCGATGAAGTGGCTGCACCATACTGTGAGTATTTCTCATCCCATTTAGTACCCTTTCCAGTGTACAGAAGTGAGTTCCAGATGTAGCCGGTGTTGGATTCACACAGCATGTAGAACTTTATACCGAATCGCGCACGCTTAGATGCTATATACTGTATCCAGGACAGTCTTCCTTTATAAGCCATAAGACTCTCATCTACACTTACATCTCTCTCAGGAATGTAGTATTTCTGAAAATTTGCAACGATCGTCTGAAAGATTTCCCAAATTTTTTTCAGTTTTGGTGCAGGATGAGTTGTTTCATCAAAGTCATTGTTGTTAGTAAAGTGCAAATGTTTCATGATCAGAGAAAATCTGCATTCAGTCATAACTGCACTAAAAATCGGTGTTTTCAACAGTTTATTTGTAGACCAGTACCATCGCTGCACTGGTTTGCCCAATATACCTTGCAGTATCATCAATCCAACAAATACCATAATGTCATTTGAAGTGACGGGATCCCATCTGTTGGTTCGTGAGAACGGCATACTGTGATCGATAGTTGTCTCTTCCGCATAACGATTTGTCTCCAGTACAATTTTGTCAACCACAGAATCATCCAAGAAAAGGCGAAAAAAACTGAGGGCATCATGTGGAGATGTTACAGTTAGTCCAGGCTTTCCAGTAAATTGAAATCTCGGTGGAGGGAGAGGAGGATGTTCTGGGTCAATTCGACACCACACACGCGCATCACGTGCAACATCAGAGGCATCACTTTCATCTTCAGTATCATACTCACTGCTACCGTCTTCAATGTTGTCAGATGAAAAGTTTACTTCGTCTTCGCTGTCTGTTGTCTCAACCAATGGCTCATATTCACTATCGCTTTCCATTGCTTCAATCACTTGTTTAGCACATAGACGTTTTTTATTCCTAGTTTCCATGGTAGATTTTATACAAATTTATACAAATTTTGTAAATTCTTGCACTTGTTTACTGCCATAGACTACACCGGATGCTACGTCACACGTGCTTCCATAGACTACTGCACAGGCTGCGTTACATGTACATACTACTTACATCACACAAAAGGTAGCACAATACATTTACAGTATTTGTTTTTTTAGATATCCCGAGCGTTATTCGGGGTTAACCATACACGAAGCGCAATTCTCCAGGCGCCCGAGCGTGTCTCGGGGTTAACCATTCTTACACAGAATTACCGGCCCGGGTGGCGCTCGGGGTTAACGCTAAGGAGGTTAAAGGCCAGTAGAAATGATGTAAAAGCCTGTCTGTTGTCTTGTTTGTCCCTAAGTGTCCAGCGCAAGGGATATCATGTGCAACCATTAACAATTTCCTACGTAAACCCTTAGGTACCACCACCTGAGTCCATTCCAACCCTTCGGGTGTAACTCTATCACGCCATCTCCGAACTAAAACCTCATTTTTTAGTTCAATGAAATTCCTGTCACCTTTCTTTGGTCCAATAGTCGCTAATACAAACAAGTCTTTCAAAGAATCATCTGCTGTTGCATCTTGATTAATTTCGGGCACGATACAAATTCTCTGACATCAGACAAAATTTCACCATGCGACGCAAACAATGCATTTAAATCACCATTTTGCAAGTCAACATTCACAACTTCTGAATTACCCGCTGTACTCATCAAGTTTGCTGCAGGCAAATTGGTTGTCAAATTATTCTCCCCTACCTGCGCCCTCGTAACCACTCCCACTTCTACGGTCTCTGTCGCAAATAAATCGTTACCCCAGAGAAATTGCACACCTTCAGGTAAAGCCCTAATTAGTCCAACTAACACTTTACCCGTTACTAGCTCAGATTTGATATCAATTTCAACCAAAGGTATTTTTATTGTATCTCCACTAATTCCTTGAATGAGCCGCTCTTCTCCTGTATCGACATATTCATTGCGATGCAAGCCCTGAATGGAAATCAGGAACTGTAAAGACCCCGAATCTCTAAGACAGACCATTGACCGCAGCACACCATCAGAATTCACAATTGCAGCATCCATACAAAAAGGCCTATACCTTTCATGCACCCTTGACGAAATCGCAGTCTGGGTTATCCCAGAGCCTAGCGTTTGTACTACTTATACGTTCCGAGGCCCATCACAAACACTATCATCTTCCATCCCTGTTCGCCTAGACTCATTATTATATCTGTTCCAACAATTAGCTAAGATATGACTGTTACGGCCACAGCCCACACACGAAATGGGTGTTCCAAAATTATTTCCCCAATCAGATTTTATCCCAAACTTTGGGAATGTTTTCTTAGAATTTACCTGTTGGTTACTTTCAGGCCTAGAACCTCCTGTCTCCATCTTTGAACCTCCAAACCCGTCTGCCTTAAAGGGTTTGAAAAGTACATCATACTCATCCGCCCATTTAGCTGCCTCTGACAAAGAACTCGGTTTCTTATCAATAAGCCATCAATGATTTGCAACAGACAAACATTGAACAAATTGTTCCAATTTTATGACCTCCTTAAATTTTTCAAAATCTTTTACAGCGTCTTCTCCCTCCAACCAACTTTGAAATGGCAATGTTAAGCGGAACGAAAAATTTGAATAAGTTTCTAAATTCCCCTTTTGCAATGTCCGAAATCTTTTCCTATAAAATTCAGGTACTCGTGCATACGCATTCAAGAGTGCTTTTTTCAGAAGATCATAATCCTGGCAATCCTCCACACTTAACACAGAAAACACTTTTTGAGCTTTTCCTGTCAAACGGGTATGTATCAAAGCAGACCATTTGGACCTCGGAAAATTATGTAACGTCATGGCTTTCTCAAAAGATAAGAGATACTGTTCAATATCTAAATCATCAAATCGAGTAACAAATTTCACAGCGGAAGATATTCTGAACCTCTCAGAGTCACCTGCCTCATCGAATTCTGCCTGTGCCCTTCCTCCATGCTCTATTCTTCGCATTACTTGCTCATGCTTTAACCTGCGTTCGCTCTCGTCTGAATCCAGCTGCAGTCGTAGTTTATGCTCGTCTAGTTCCGCTTGCACTCTTACCTTCCTTTCATCCTGCTCAGCTAATTCCCTACGTATCTGTGCCTCACTCTCAATTCTACGCACCTCCATTTCTGCCTTACGCAACTCAACCTCTGCCAACTCTTTCTTCAACTGCGCCTCACTCTCCAATTTCAATTTAGCCAATTCAAATTGTCTCTCACTGTCTTTCTCCTCCTTCTGCAACTTAATGGCCTCAATTTTATTTTTTTCTCGCCACTCCTCTGTCGTCTCAATTTTTCCTTTGGTTGGCTGACTAGCCCACAGAACCTGAATTAATGCCTTTTGCATTTGCACTTTGCCTAGTCCTTTTGTTTCCTGACCAAACCCGTCTAATTCTTCTCTTAATTCCTCTGCCGTCATTGCCAGAACGTCGCCCAACTCCAGAGATTTAGAAGCCACAGACAAAGCCATCTTAAAACCTTTGGGAAATTTATGCAGTCTCGAAATTACGTTTTAGCTTATAACCAAAATTTATTTTTTGCTCTATGTTTTATTCAATTGCAAATTTTGCATAGGCCTATATTATAGCAAAAATATGACTTGAAAACACGGTACAGGCCCCCATATGTTGGATTCGGCTAGTTTATGGTCCCGAGTTCTAGCGAATCAAACATAAAACTATGCTAAATTTAAAATGTATATTTAAGCACAAGTATTTACAGTTAATAACAAAAGAAAAATCATAATACCGTACAAAGCCGAAGGTCACTTTCTCCACAACGAAGACAAGTCAACCGAACCAGCTTTAGCAAATACATCACGAACGCTCGACGACAAAAGTGAAGGTTTCACCTGGGTCTCAAGATACTCACCACAACACCAAACCTTAACACTCAAACCGTAAAACTCAAACGACAGACCTGGCCTCTGCACAACGGGTGCTCTCTCTAAGAAATGGACCAGTCTGCGAACACACCTTGTCCTAACCTTCTTATATACCTTCTGACCTACCTTCACCCAGAAGTACCTAACCGTACCTATCTGTCTAGTTACTACCATGGAAGCTCAGTTGTATCATGCGAGTATACAACAATATATATATATGTATATATATGTGTGTGTGTGTGTGTGTGTGTGTATATATATATATATATATATATATATGCATAACTATGCTTTGGTTTGCTTGTATGTTGATATGTCACAACAGTGTTTTGTGTAATGTGTAATGTTTTGCAGTCCTAATGTTTTGTTTCCGTTATTCAGTATTTTGTTCTAGCAACTGTAGGTACCATATATAAATAATAGATTAAGAATCTGTTAATTCCATTAGCTATGAAATAAAGTAGAAGCTAATGGAGTTGACAGTTGCATCATCCTGAGCGGGAACAGGGTAAATCAGGAATGCTCAGTTTAAATCTGCCAAAATGCACTTTCAGAAAGACATGATACACTGGGATCCAAGGAAATATCAAAACAGAAAAGATGGTTGTTGGCAACAAAGCCACAGATATATAACATAAGTTTGAAGTTCTGTTCTCAGTATGATAACAGCATTTGAATGGCTCTGCAGTGTAAATCTCCAGACACATTCATTAGTGCATGTTAAATAATTTCGTTGATATTTACTTAGAATGAACATTTTATCCAGTGATATCCAGTGATGAACTGCCGATCAGTTAACTGTTACTCATTGTTCAGAAGCTTACAATTGTCATCAGGTGTAATCAAAGTATTTCCATTGGTCTTGTTAATTTGTTTTATCCAATGCTTCTCTTAATGTTTGTCTACGTTTTTCATTAAGTCCTCGTTTGTGTTTGTCTTTCTGTGTTTGTTTCTCTTTCCTTCAATTCCTGCATGTAGTGCATTGTGTAGATTTCAATTGGCCGAAATTCTCTCCACTAGTCGAAGCCGTTGAAGCGCTCTAGGACTTTGCCTGGCACAGCACTAAATTCAGTAATAATTTCGTTATAGGAGAGATTCAATCTGCTTTGAATGGGGCACATCTGCTTTTATCCAATTCTATTGATGGAGTTAAGTACTGTGATCTGTTTAGACCCTTTTGAATAAAGTGACTGGAAAACCCAAACAGCCCTTGTACCATCTCATTACCGCCTGTGAAGGGTCATTTCATTCCAAGGTAGTATGTGATTTCCAGTGTTCTTGATAGGTTCTAATTCTTTTTGGGGTATAGCAGGGCTCATTAAGACTAAGAGTGTTGATCTCTACATCACCAGGCTAGCTGACTTAAAAGATCACCTGGTGATTGCTCGGCTTAGTTACAGTTTGAGCCGGACATGTATGAGCGGACGTATTGAGAAGCTAGGATTGCCTTCAGCACCAAGGAACCTAAGCGCCCATGATACCCTTATTGGCCGGGGCCAAATTGACCAACAGCCTGATAGGCCATCCTTTTCAGCTGGTGACTTTCTGGCTTATTTCACATCTCAGGCATTTGACAGGACACCCAGCGGTCTACCACCCTGCTGACTGCAGACTTTCTACCATGGTAACCGTCCCCAGTGCTGAAAGGCTGCATTGCTTGGACTGGGTCCTGCGTTCTGCCACACGTCTTGTCCGACGCATTCCAAAATGGCCATGTCTCCAGCTATAAGCTGGACGTTCCCTACTGGCTCCCCTTCAACAACGAATCTCATACTGGGTTGCCGCTCTCTTCGCTGTACTGAGCTAGGCCTACTCATTGTCCCATTTGCTACTAATAAAATCGTGCCTTCTCAGTGGTTGGTCCTCGTTCTGGAACAGGCTCCCGCTGGCATTGCTCTTGTCCCCCCCCCCCCAGGGTCCTTGCTGACTCTTTTTTGCTTGCCTTTAAACTGTCTTTTTGAGCAATACTGAGGTCAGAAGCGCTCCTGAGTAATAACCTCGAAGGGGCTTATATAATCTTCATAATGTAGGAATGAATGAATGAATTGGTTCTCAATTAAAAATTATCAGATATTGCTTTCTGTTTTGACATCTGCTATTAATCTTTAAGATGTAAAATGAAACACTGTGACTCTAACGTATCACTTTCATTGTCAGTGATCTGCAACAGAATCGATGCATTGTTAGTTGAGAAGAGTTCATGTAACACAGATAATAAATGAGGGCCCCTCAGTTTAAATGAAGCCATTACCAAACCCACTTTTCAGACTCAATTTCATAAACAATTTAAATTCTATGTTTAGCAAGGCAAAACCTAGTGACACATAAATGTTGAGATTCAACACTGGTGTGATTTTGCTGCATTGGTTTTGACCTGATTGCCTCACAGCTTGTGTTTTAACCTGATTTAGGGCTTGGGTTTTGACACGAGTTAGGGCTTGGGTTGTCACCTGAGTTATGGCTTGGGTTTTGACCTGATTTAGGGCTAGGATTTTTGGCCTGATTTAGAGGTTGTGTTTTGACCTGTTAGGACTCAGGTTTTGACCTGATTTATGGCTTGAGTTTTGACCGGATTTAGGGTTTGGGTTTTGACCTGATTTAGGGCTTGGTTTTGACCTGATTTAGGGCTTGGGTTTTGACCTGATTTAGGGCTCAGGTATTGACCTCAGGTTTTGACCTGATTTATGGCTTGAGTTTTGACCGGATTTAGGGTTTGGGTTTTGACCTGATTTAGGGTTTGGGTTTTGACCTGATTTAGGGCTTGGTTTTGACCTGATTTATGGCTTGGGTTTTAGGCCTGATTTAGAGGTTGTGGTTTGACCTGTTCGGACTCAGGTTTTGACCTGATTTATGGCTTGAGTTTTGACCTGATTTAGGGCTTGGGTTTTGACCTGATTTAGGGCTTGGTTTTGACCTGATTTAGGGCTTGGGTTTTGACCTGATTTAGGGCTCAGGTATTGACCTCAGGTTTTGACCTGATTTATGGCTTGAGTTTTGACCGGATTTAGGGTTTGGGTTTTGACCTGATTTAGGGCTTGGTTTTGACCTGATTTAGGGCTTGGGTTTTGACCTGATTTAGGGCTTAGGTATTGACCTGATTTATGGCTTGGGTTTTGACCTGATTTATGGCTTGGGTTTTAGACCTGATTTAGAGGTTGTGGTTTGACCTGTTAGGACTCAGGTTTTGACCTGATTTATGGCTTGAGTTTTGACCGGATTTAGGGTTTGGGTTTTGACCTGATTTAGGGCTTGGTTTTGACCTGATTTAGGGCTTGGGTTTTGACCTGATTTAGGGCTCAGGTATTGACCTGATTTATGGCTTGGGTTTTGACCTGATTTATGGCTTGGGTTTTAGGCCTGATTTAGAGGTTGTGTTTTTGACCTGTTAGGACTCAGGTTTTGACCTGATTTAGGGCTTGGTTTTGACCTGATTTAGGGCTTGGGTTTTGACCTGATTTAGGGCTCAGGTATTGACCTGATTTATGGCTTGGGGTTTGACCTGATTTATGGCTTGGGTTTTGGGCCTGATTTAGAGGTTGTGTTTTGACCTGTTAGGACTCAGGTTTTGACCTGATTTATGGCTTGAGTTTTGACCGGATTTAGGGTTTGGGTTTTGACCTGATTTAGGGCTTGAGTTTTGACCGGATTTAGGGTTTGGGTTTTGACCTGATTTAGGGCTTGGCTGTGGTGATCCAGCAGTTGATACCTTTTACATTAGACCCAGTTGAGATGGAAGCTACTAATTAAGTCAGACTCTCAGAATCAGGTGTAATCAAGTGGCTTCTTACCCATAAGTTGATGAAATCTTTTGGTATTTATGTTTTAGCAGTATTACTCACTTGGTTTTGTATACATTGCATTTTATTATTAGCTTCTCTGTTGGTGTTAGTTTCAAAAGTATAAATTAAAACTTTCAAGTGAGAAATGTTGAAAGTCATTAAGACCTCAAAAATGTATAAATTTAAACGATGAATTATGCATGTCTCACTGCTGGAAGCACATGACAAAATAATTTCTCACACAGTGACTGCATACTTTAAGTTTATCTCAACAGATTATGTATAATATGTCACACGAGTGTACAGCGATACAGAGATGAGCGAGTGAGTTGTTTATTAAATATAATTATGAGTCCAGAGGACTATGGAGGTTTTGATTAAAAATTGTCTGTCGATTAAAAAGAAAAGTATTAATTATTAATTTAATGTCTGTTGCTTCTGTTTTCAACTGGTTTGATAGAACCTTAAATTTATCTGAGGTGAACTCTTTCAGTTTGTTGTGGCCTTGCAGTGCAAAATTTGTTTTGCCTGCATCTGCACCATTAGGAGCTTTTGTGAATGATATTTTTATCATGACAACAAGTGAACAATCTGTAAGATCTGAATTAACAGCCGCATACTATAACAGATGGACTCCACCTTCCCATACCTGAGATCGCTTATAACGCAGATTGTTTCAAAGAGATTCATACATGGATGGCAAACGGATATATCATATGCACTGGGCTCTATGAGATCTGGCTGAACCATGGCATATCCACAGCCACAAAGTAAAGGCTCCTGAAAGCACTAGAGTGACCAACCGGTTGCAACCTACAGCTTTGAGAGCTGGACTCTGAAAAAATCGGATGAAGAACTTGTGACTGCGTTTGAAAAGAAGTGCTTAAGATGGGTATTTACGAGTGGCTTGGACTGCAAAACAGACCAATGAATGGAGGATACTTGAGACAGCTGGAGTAGATAGAACTTTCATTATGCACATGAAAGAGAGGAAACTGAGATACTTCTGACATGTATACTGAGAAATGAAGGGAGCTGCATGGAGAAGGAACTGATTTAGAGGAACAGTTCCGGGTTGGGGCAGACCAAGAATGGCATGGATGGTCAAACATTCGAACATGGGCTGGAATGACTATTAAGCAGCTCACTAGAGAGGCGATGGACAGGCATGAATGGAGAAAGACAGTTCACCATGCGGCCAATCCTCACTATGAAAACACAAGACACATTGGCTACTGTGGCACTGTCATTTACGCATAGATGTTTAATCTCTGTACCTCTCTTATAAATACAATCTATTTGATTTAGCCATGTTAGATGAATTGTTCTTCATGGTAATTTTCATGTTGTATAATAGTTTTTAACTTGATGCAAGATGTGTGCAGTGCTGTTTCATAAGCATTTGGCAGAAGTTGTTACTTGTGGTATGCCTTTTAAGCCGATTTTAACACTATTGGCTGGGATGGAATGGCTTGTCCCTGGTGGGGCCTCCAAGCTATTAAGCTTGTGCTTGACTCTTTAATGACAGGCTGCGTTGGTTTCCTACTCCTAGTCACCTTTAGAACATGCTTGTCGTCAAAGTGTTAAAGAATTGAGCCACTTATCAGCATATGGGTATCAGCATTCCCTTGTGCTTTACTGAGGCAAACCCTGGCTGTATGGCTTGTGTTTTTCCAGTTTATTTGCAATAGTACACATGTTTGCACTCTAACTTGAGCTGGAATCTACATCTGTTGCAAAATGTACAGATTGGCATTGTTTTTTAAGCCAACCTCGCAGCACAGCTTCATTAACCGTAAGATCTTTAGAAACATCGGCCTTGGCTTTTCTGGGCCATATACGTTCTATGGTAGCTATTTTAACTTGCACAGTGCATGAACACTGGCATTTGCCATGCACCAGTTCTAGTGATAGGCCTCAGCTATAATTATCAAATTCCTAAATATTGTATATATAATATAGAGAATAAAGATCTCATGACACATATCACCAGTGTTGGCAATCATACGAAAGAGTAAGCGATGAAGGAAAATGACTGTACTATCTAATTTCTAATATTATATGCTGACAATTGACAATGTAAAGCATTCTGGAAGTAAGTAGATTAATAGTATTCTGCTGGCAACATATAAAATATTGTAATTACAACTGCAATATATGGCCTTCTGTGATGATGCCGAGAACACTTCTCAACACTTTGGCTGCACAGTGTCTTCAGGTTCGCCTATGGGACCCTGTGGGGTCTGTAGTACCATACAGCAAACATGTCAATGGTTAAATACTTTATCTTGCTCCACTTAAGGTTACCAACTTACCGTCATCATTGTTTCAGCATTTGGCTTTCTGCCTGCATTCATTATTTCTTTATTTTAGCCTTGAATGGGCCTTGAATTTTGTTTTCTGGTTGAACTGATCTAGTGTGCGCTTATCTGCACTGTCCCAGGGTTGTGTGTTAGTGGTGAGGGGTGACTGCTATGCCATGACCTTGTTTCAAAAGGGTCACCTCAATGTTTGCTCTTAGTGACTCCTGCATGCAGGCCAGAATGCTTGTAAATAGATGATGGGCTTTTTTTATAATGTTGAAGTGTATACTTCAACATTATAAAGCTTTAGTCTAATATTCAAACACAGACAGCGTATTATGATAACTTTGATAATTGGCAGTTTGTTGTGATTTTATATGATATAACAACGATAATTAGCATTTTTTTGCAATTTTGTTTATCAGCTGTAGTTCTTATTGATGTTGTCCTCATTGAAGTTGTCCTCATTGAAGTTGTCCTCGTTGATGTTGTCCTCGTTGATGTTGTCCTCGTCGAAGTTGTCCTCAATGATTTTGTCCTCATTTATGTTTTCCTCATTGAAGTTGTCCTCATTGATGTTATCCTTGTTGATGTTGTCCTCGTTGATGTTGTCCTCGTCGAAGTTGTCCTCATGGATGTTGTCCTCATTGATGTTGTCCTTGTTGAAGTCGTCCTCATTGAAGTTGTCCTCATTGAAGTTGTCCTCATTGATGTTTTTCTCATTGAAGTTGTCCTCAATGATGTTGTGCTACGTAATTGATGTGTCTCATGGGTCTGAAGACCAATATAAAACATCAGTATCCTGTAATGGCACAAGTGCTGTGAAATCAAAATGAATTATCTGTTATGCTTGGTTCCAACTTGAGCAATGATTCTAATAATTTGTCTGTTGTAGGGTGTACTTGGTACTGTAAACAGTGGAAAGTCAGCATTAGTACATCGTTACTTAACAGGGGCCTATGTACAGGAAGAATCTCCAGAAGGTAATGTACAATTCTGTATGATATCGCTACAATGTGTAAACTTTTTTATTTAAAAAATAAAATATTATTTATTTCCTTATTTGCATTTGTGTCTGGATTTGAATATCTAGGTTTTATGTTTCCTATCTCCAACATCTTCTTGTTATAGTGCAGTGGGTAATGTTGTTTCTTTATTGATTGTGCATAGAATTAGCTAAATATTTAATTATGTGTGTGGCCTTTGTTGTTTTTGGTAATGTTGATGTTTGCTGGAAATCAGATTCTCCTAAATATTTTTATAAAATAAACTGGCATGGTGAATTGAGCAGAAAAATCATTCCTTGACCAGTGGTTGTTATTGTGTAGCAGAGTAATGACAGACTGTGAGGGCTGACTTGTTGGAAGTAGAAAACCCCTTCTGAAGTTACAAGGTGATTTCACACAAACATGTTCACATAAAGTGTTAAAAAGCCTCTGTGACCCGCACTGGAAATCATCATTTGACGATCAGCAGAGGATGGGGTGGCAGAGTGGTGGGTGTCAGGTGGTGTGTATTCCATGTAATCATAATCAAAGACTCCAAATTTCTAAAGCACTACTCGAAACCTAAGCGCAGGGCACCAGCTTATTCACAAGCACTGCAGCGAATCAGAGAGGATGTCTTTTGGAGAAGATTGATGTCCTCTGTAGGGTTGTTAATACCGTTTTTTGGGGCAAACCGGTTACCGGATTTAAAAAACTATTTTTAACCGGTTACCAGTTTTTATTGGTGTTCTTAGAAAAATATTCTAAATTGTCATAAAAGTTTTTTAACACAACTATAGACGTTATATTATGTATAACATGTTATACATACGACATGTTATACAAAATACAATGTATTTTATAATGTATAACATGTGTATAACCATGTATAGCATGTATAACATGTCGCAAATCGCAATGCAGCGTCAACAAAGTTGTCCCACACATTAGACTTATTAATGCCATGTTGCTAAATGCCAACTAGCCATGTTGTAAAGCACCAGCTAAATTTATTTAAATGTTGCTTAAATGTTAATTTAAGGTTGTAGGCCTACTTATTATGAACGGTAGACCGGCCTGACAACCCTGAGGCCGATATTTAGGCCATGCCCACTGAGTGATTGACGTGGCCTCATGCTACGTTGAGCAGCTCACCCAATAGACAATCCATAATTAATCCACGCCTACACCATCCTTCAGCCCAGACCTTACCTGTCACTCGTTATTTGCGGTTAATTAAGAATGAGCTGCAGGCCATATTGCATCATGCGTGAAAACAACGAAAACACACAAATAAAATAGACAATTCATTTATTTATTTTTACATTAAAATGCAATAATAATAAAGAAAAATAAATAAATTTGAAAACCGGTTTGCAGATGTTAGAAACTGGTTACGGTTTTAAAAATCAGTTACCGTTTAACATCCCTAGTCCTGTGGAATGCACCCATCTAGTACTACTCTGGCTTAATTTTGCTTAACTTCACTGATTAGGTTGGTGTTTTATGAATGAACCGATATAATTGAATACCTACAGAGATCAAGATTAGGTGATTGCCTAATCGGATGCTTTGCTGATCTGGATTCTTGGTGTCTTTGGTCGATGGGTGTAATTATATATTTTTATGAAGTATACAAATGTTATTTTCAGTAGTTTTTTTATGTGTCTATTAGAGAAATTTTGAAGTGCCATGATGTCAGTTTTCAGTTCATTTTATAACTGAAAAACTTTCAATTTTTAATGCCAGCCGGTAATAATTCAGCTCTTAATGCCTGCCTGGCATTGACAGTTGAATTGGACAATGTTGTGTTTTGCACCATTTCTGTCACAAGATGACATGCTGATCTGCAATACTTCTATAGCCATACCACTGATTGGAAACAGAAAACTAGGATTTGTCAAATTCCCATATATATGTATTTATATCAATCAATCAAGTTTTTTATTGAAGCCAAGAAAAATAAAGAAGATTTGACAGGTACAGGAGAATATAGAAAGAGTGGTTCAAAGGGAGAAACCTAAAGGGACCTAAGCCTTGCTTGCCAAGGACCCCAATTATTTTACAATGACTTGAGTAGGCAGATGGATAACTCCTTGAATGGATACAAGACAAGTTGAGATTTGATAAGATATGCACTTAACTAGTTTACTAAAATGCACAGGATACAGAATCAGAAAACCTGTGAGAGAGTATGTAAATGAAGGTGATTTTAATACAAAAGTTGAAAAATTTCTGAGCTGCAAAGGAAGTCTGTGCCAAATGTTAAGCCCTCAAATTTAAGAGAAAATTGATGTGCATTAGTTCTTGCAATAACTTATATGTATATATATGCATAATATTGTGTGTATATATGTTTGTTTATTATTTATAAAGTACTATATATGTATATATCTATGTAAATGTATGTGTGTATGTAGTATATAACTTTAAATATAAGCCAAGTACAGAATGTTGAATCAGATAGAGAATTTTCAGTCATTCAAATTAACTGTAGAAGTATGATTCATAAATTGCAAGA
Source organism: Bimastos eiseni (assembly GCA_959347315.1). Classification (NCBI taxonomy): domain Eukaryota; kingdom Metazoa; phylum Annelida; class Clitellata; order Crassiclitellata; family Lumbricidae; genus Bimastos; species Bimastos eiseni. Next base: position 56,317,263 of record OY365806.1, on the reverse strand, counting down.
GATCCAAGATATCCTGTATTCTTCTTCTGCTGCTATTATGGCGCTCTCTGAAACATGGTTAGACTCTTATAACGAGGATACAATATGCATACCGGGATACAAGTTTCAGCATAGATCTAGGATTGGCGCGAAGCGGAGGTGTTGGGTTCTTAACTAGAGACAATTTAAAATACGCGCTTTGTAGCCCCACTGGTTCTAAAGTTCATGTCACCTACGAAAGCCTATTTATACGTGTTCACTTAAGCAAGCGTTCTCCTCTGCTGGGAGTAGTGTATAGGCCTCCGGGTCTAAGCATGAAAGACTTTAACACAGATACTGAAGAACTACTGACTCAGGCTACTAGAACTGCCAAAGAGGTCTTACTTCTAGGTGATTTCAATATAGATCTATTAAAAGTAAATGACCACACAGAGACCAACGAGTTCTATAACTGCTTAACATCCCACCATTTTATACCAACCATTACCAGACCTACTAGAATTACACCAAACTCCTATACCTTAATTGACAACATCTTTGTGAATTGACCATCTTTTGTTGGTCGGAACTTATGAATTCCTCCATCATAGTTTCTGACCTGTCTGACCATTTACCTATTCAGGCTCGTTTCTCATTGGGCGCGCCTAACAAAAGTATCTCACCAGCTAACAGAAATCATTTCCGCATGGTGAATGAGGAAGGAAAATCCCAATTCCAATCGACTCTTGCGGAGACTAATTGGGACCTGTTGCGAGAAACATGTGGCAGAGGTGATGCAAATGAAGACTATGAAATATTTATAAAAAAGTACAAGGATCTTTATGATAAATCCTTTCCAAGCAGTCCTCATTCTTATCATGGCAAACATAAATATAAGCAGCCATGGATGACTCCAGGATTATATAAATCGTTAAAAACATATAAATCATATTGCTAATAAAATAGCTAAAAATATTGTTGGTATTTTATCCAGAGTTTCCTGCATTATCCCTAATTTCATTAAACTTCAATTATACCATACCTTGATTTATCTATACTTAACCTATTGTAATTTAATTTGGTCCTCAAATTATAAGAGAAGGCTCACTAAACTAGTGGTGCTACGAAAAGGGGCGATACATTTGGTTGCGGGTGCCCATCGAGTTGCACATACTGACCCATTATTTAAAGATTTGCAGCTTCTAAAATTAGATAAAATAAGAATTCTTCAAATAGGTATATTTTTTTACCGCTATGAGCGCGGTCTACTCCCATCAGTGTTCCTAAAATATTTCTCCGTGGGCCCGACACCCATGCCTACTGCACAAGGAACTCCCGTGCTTACCGCTATGACAGAGCCCGAACAAATCTCCAAAAATTCAGTCTCAAATCTTCAGGTCCGCAGGTCTGGAACGCTATTTCGCTTGAAATCCGTTCGTCCATCAACCCTTATACGTTTAAAAATAAATTTAATAAATAAAATTTGCGTACTTTTTTAATAAATGAAATGGCTCGATGATATGATTTCCACAACTATCAAACGGGGCAGTTAATCACTCGCTGGCCTTTGGTCCACCACAAGTTAATTTTTTAAGATTCTGTTTGGTGGTGAGGGTTTGTTGGTAACTTGTTTGCGTTTATGACTGTCTAATTGTTTCGATGATCCTAACCCTCTCGAGTTAGAATTAGGACTAATATTGATTGACGTATATCTTATTTCTTTTTCCTCTTGTTAATTTCAGCTACTTGGGTGTCCCTGCTAGCGGGATTTCGATTCCTTTTGGGGTGCCCTTTGTAGCCTATAGTTTATAATCTGTATTGTTTGTTAGCTGCATGTACCGTTTGTTATGGCTGCAATAAACGAGATTGAAAAAATGTGAAGTATGCTTACTTATTTTCAGGTGGTAGATTTAAGAAAGAGATTGTGATTGACAGTCAGAGTTATCTTCTATTGATACGAGATGAAGCAGGTCTGCCAGAACAACAGGTTAGAATGAATAGCAGACAATGCAATCAGTACATAATGCAATCAGATTCTTGTTTCTTCTCAATGTACAACATTGTACATGTTGCTAGGGTCTGCATAAATTACCAATTGTACATAAAACTGTTTTTATAGACGCTGTTGTGATCATTAGTTATGTTAAATAACAATTGGTAATGGTATGCCACAAATTATATTTTTCGGTTTTGAAATGTGGCTAATTGTGGGGCAAGAGACATTAATGAGATGCGGCTTCAGCTAAGTGATACATTGGCATTCATTGTTGACATCATTCTGCCAACTGTATCCTAAATGAACATCAGTGCATTGACAAATATGAGGCACTTGCATAGTTTCACTTTGCCTATTTTGGCTACTGGCTAATTCTGACAATGAGTAGGTATTGCTATTGAGTAATAAAGAGCAACAATGTATGTATGTATTGTATATATGAATCATTAAGCCTAATTATATTCTATTTTAAGTATCTCAAATGTTAATGCATCCAATCAGTGTTCTTTAGCGTTTCTTGTTGCATTCCAAGGGTTTGACTTGAAGCAGCTCATAGCCTTTCCTACACATTAATGCAAAGGATGTGCCAATAAATCATTCTCATTCGCTATATTGCTTCATTCTGTTTCATCTGTTGAGTCATACTATGGGTCATATTGTCAAATTTAAATCTAATTTAATCCGCCTCCAAATTATAGACTGTCAAATTGTACCTTTGGCATAAAATTGATTAAAGCCGCATTAGAGCTAGATACCTTTGCGTTTCCTGTGTAGTTATCGTTATCTGAAACGGCTAATGAGCTGAATTTACAGTTTTAGTATGCTTTAGCTGAGCTTCCTGATCAACGAATTCATTTTGGAAGAAGGAAAGTTGTTGAATTCAGGCCATGGCCTTCATTTAACTCTTATGATTTTTTTGTCAGGCAATGCACAACTCAGCTGGAATACTGCTGGTACTCTTCTTGTCCTCCATCTGTTGGTATTAGATTGAGCAATGATGCAAGTTGTGCAAAATCTTGTTTCATCTCCCTAGTCTGCCTTCTTGACTGATTTAATCCTTAAGACATCTCATTCACTTAAGCCCATTTGGATTGCTTTAAGAAAATGGATAATTCATGATAATTTGAATCTGACCCTACTGTGCACCCAGCTACCCAGGATATTGCCAATCAATTCCTGAATTTTGCTGCAGATTAAACTTTGATGTGAAGTTAAAATTGTCTGGTGCCTACCCCACTGATACGTTTCTCTCTCCTAATTCTATACCTTCTGTTTTAAGCTACTTCAGAAAGGTTTCACAGAATTTCATACATTCATCACCCTCTCCAAATAAAAGCTCTGTCCCTTGATTTTATTGCTAAATTTTTTTCAAATGAGTGATTGTATTCCTTGCCACCAACTTCTGTTCAACTGTTTATGGAGATGATATCTGTTTGTCTTTTTCAGTTCAGTCAATGGGTCGATGCAGTCATCTTCGTATTCAGTCTGGAGAACGAGAGGAGCTTTGCTGCCATCTACAGCTTCTATGCCAAGATGGCACATTACCTTGCCAACCTGCAGGACATTCCAATCATCCTTGTTGGAACACAGGATGCCATCAGTGAGAGCAATCCCCGTCTCATCGACGACTCACGAGCGCGCAAGCTGGCCAGCGATCTGCGCAGGTGTTCTTACTATGAAACGTGTGCCACCTATGGACTTAATGTGGAACGAGTTTTTCAAGACGGTCAGTTGAATGACTAAGTTTCAGTTTGAAGGCTATTTTTACATTGCTTTTTAAACTTATTTTGCTTTGTGGTTTCTGACTGAGGGTCATTTACAATAAGATTATATTGTAAGTACTACTAGATAAGAGAATTGTAGTCTTTGTTTATGATATTTTATGGTATTTGTCAGTTTAAATCGCACCTCCTTTTAACAGAAACAGCACAGGATGTTTTATGAGTGCTTGTTAAGATGGTCTTTCTAGCTTTTGCTGTCACTTGGGTCGTTGATGTACTTTGTCAGTCATGTTTCGTGCTCATGTCGTGCCACGAAAGCAGGTGCAGCACATAAGAAAATGGTTATGTAGGTTTTGTTTGGACTTTAATGGAATGATTTATCACCCACAATCTGCATCACAGATAATATTGCATTATGCAAACTGTAAATTGCTGGTATCAATTGAGCGATCCAGAAGGTCCAAAGTCCTGATGAATACTTGATTAGACTTAATCAGACGTTGCTGTTCACACTAATTGCCATTACACCTCTGCTACGTGGCTTATGTTGCACGTGATTCAGCTGTTGCATGAATTGACTAAGGGTACATTGAAAAGCTCTGTTAATAATCTTTAAATCTTATCTTTGCTAATCATGCATACCTAATTAACACCGTAATGTCTTTGGGATAGGTTTATGTTAATTACATTTGCAGTGTATGCTTGTTTTGTTACGGAGATTTCTTTTTCGTTCAGATATGTGCATCGTCATATTTCTGTAGACAAGATCTATGTAGCTTATCTTATGCAAGTGATAACATGTGTTAGATACCTTGTGGTTGATGAAGGTATCTATATAATATGTTTGTCTTGTTTGTTTTGTTAATTTTAATATACTGATGACAAGTTCAAATGTTTGAATCTATGTACTAGATCTGAAATTCTCTTAGATTGAAATGTTCATTAACTCAGGACCATTTATTAGACTGGAGTGAATTCGATGATCCATGTTACAGGTCATCTGGATGTTGATCTTATGATCGTCTAATGTCACTGTGTCCATATTCTTTTCCCAAGTCCTGAGTCCTTCACAATGGTCCAGTTAAGGATAAGACTTGCCATTGACTTTCTGCTTGTCAGGTTCCAGTTGCGGTTCCTCATGTTTTTATGACAAGGCAGTTGTAAGCAAGAGCTTCAAACTATTCATGATGCTGCATCTACATAAACTGTGATTGTTAGATCAGATAGCTGTTATCTTTAGCCTTTAGCTGGGGTCGGGAGCACCTCTGAGCAGTAACCTAGTAACCTTAAAGAGGTGCTATATAAATATCTGTAATGAATTTCTGTGATTAATGGTAAACTCTGTGCTTGTGACTTTTCTATCATATCCTGTGTGTTTTGTGCAATAATTGTTATTGATGCTTCTGTTACCTCAGCATGTCTGAAGATACTGCAGTCGCGATTGGCTATGAATCCTACTGCCAGTATTCGTTCAAGCACCCCTAACCACATGACATCAATGAGGCCGTACTATCCTCCGCAGCCTCCAGCACCACCTGTTGGCATCACTTCATATGACTCACAAAGCCAGACGAGCTCGGGTTCTGGGGGTGGAATAACGCTGACACCAACTCAGTCAGGGCATCATATTAGGGTAATAAAATCCAACTAATTAAGATAATGCTCATTGTACGTTGATTGTCCGATCTGACGGATGGACTGATGGAGGAACGTCGGATGAATGGACTGACGTTTGAGTGGTTGGTTGAGATGGCATTCGGATGGGCGGACTGACCGATCGGATGGATGGACAGATGGACAGTCGGATGAATGGACTGTTGGTCAGGCAGACTGACAGCAACATTTGAACGTACAGGCATACAGACTTAATTGGACAATATTACTATCTTTTACTATTTGCTATTTTTTAACTATTACTAATTTGCATTATTTCAAATAATACAAGAGGCCGATTATGCGTCCTGTCCGATATCGGACTTGTCCTACAGCAACTTCGTGTTAATGTCTCCTCACTGTACGGTGCAGAGGCGCGTTTACAGAAAGCGGGGCCCTACGCGCAAAACGTTTTGGGGCCCTTCTGAATTTGTACACTGAGTCTGTGGGTTTCCAAAAATGACGTCAAGCACCAAGGGAAGGGGTCATACATCTGTGACGATTTGTAACGAAGGGGAGGGAGTCTGAGATATGTGATGTCACGTCATCATATCAAACATCAGAATACGCAACTTTATTCTAAATTTTCACTCAATTTAACAAGTTCCACTTAAATAACAGTAATTGCTACCACAATTTAACAACACTAATTATAAGTATGATTACTGCATCAGTAATTATTGGATTGTATATCTTTCACTCTCACTGTCAATTTTGGCGTTTTGGAAGTGTGACACACAAGCAGAAATGAATAATTAGGCCCAAATGCATCAGGCCACAGAGAGTCACTCTATATCGCAATGTGAACTAATGGATGTAATCGTAAACGAAGAAAATGGAAAGAATGTAGACTGGATAGGCAGAGAAGAGCTGGATCTGAATGGAATCTCCATTCTATTTCCACAGGATGAAGAGATCCAAGCTCTCCCTATTTATTCTACGGAGCAAAATCTTGCCTCGCTATGGGTGAATGGAGAAGCATACAGTCTTAATTGTTTCGAGTTATTGTAGCATCTAAAAAATGATTCTACTAGAGATTTTAATTTTGTGGAATGCATAATGGATGTAATAATTACACACTCTCCACTTTTCTTTGTTCTACCATATGGTTTCAAGTATTTCTAGGCCTGTAGTTATAGTTTATTTGATGATTATAAGAAAATATTCATGTAAAAGTTTGTGAACATTTGGTTTTATCGGGGAGGGGTGCAAAACTTTGTGACGTCATATTTTAGTGGGGTGTGAGTTTTGTGGCGACGTATAATGATGATGGGGTAGAGGGTAGTCAACAATCGTCCTAAATTAACTAATATCATTTATGAGACTTTGGTGCTGCGTAACCTATCATGTGCAAAACCTCACATAGTCGAACTGGAAGCCGTTTTTGTTATTTACACTAATTATGATTAGTTATAGAAGCGACTCTAAAGGAAGTTAAGGTTATTTGATTTTAATATGAAAACCACAAGAATATTTATGAGCCAAGTTCTGGAAGCGAAGAGGCTCACAACATGGAGCCTGCGCTCTTACTCGGTTTTATTCATTTGGGGCCCCGTATATGTTATTTTTGTATGAAATGTTTTATTCATTTTGGGGGCCATGAGATGTTATTTTGTATTAATTTTTTCATTCATTTGGGGCCCATGAGATGCTATTTTGTATTAAATGTTTTCATTCATTTGGGGGCCCCTTATGTGTTATTTTGTATGAAATTTTTCATTCATTTGGAGGCCCTGTGATGTTATTTTGTATGAAATGTTATATTCATTTGGGGGCTCCTTATGATATTTTTTGTATGAAATGTTTTCATTCATTTGGGGCCCCTGAAATGTTATTTTTTTAAAATGTTTCATTCAATTGGGGGCCCCTGAGATTTGGGGGCCCCTGAGATTTGGGGGCCCTAGGCGCACGCCTAGTGCGCCTGTAGGTGAACGCACCACTGGTACAGTGTACTTCATTGATTTGCATTATTCATCATTATATCCCATTTTGACTATTATCTAGCAAGTGTGAGTTATGATATCCACCTGGTTTTGGTAAGATGCATCATGTTTTAAACTGGATTCTTACTATGAAGTCAAACTACATTAGTGATTTCAGACCATACTTGTACAACCATACGTCTGGTATGTCTTGTTTGTAACAGAGGCATAGGATTGAGATGATCTTTTTGGATTATAGCATAGGATTGAGATGATATTTTTGGATTATAGCATAGGATTGAGATGATATTTTGGTTAGTTATGTTTTATCTATGATTGCAAGTTCTATCTAGGGCTTTATTTGTTGAACAAGTAATAGAAATGTTTGACTGTCTATGTGTTAACTTCATTTCCTTACAGGGTCTCTCGCCTCCATTCCAAGATGCTACAAACATACGAGAACCCAGGGAATCTCGAGCAGACCGATCAGATCGAAGGTTTAGGGAACCAAGAGAATCGAGACCAACGAGGGAATTTAGGGAACCGAGAGAACATTGGGATGCAAGGGAACCAAGAGAGCGACGAGACATGAGAGACGTTGAAACAGAAATGGCTTTGGTATGAATATTGAAAGCAGACATAATGTGCTGTTAGTCTGGATTATTTTGTATGTGCTGTGCGTTTGCAAGCATTATCATTAAAGATTAGATACTTACTTACTTAGTTTTTGATTTAAATTAGTTTTTGAAGTTTTATTTTTATCATCTTGGGTTATGCAATTTGTGTCCCATGTGAATTTAGTTTGGTGTATTTATGTGTTTAATTCTTATGGGTTTCATTATTATGGTGTGATTTTTCGATTGCATTGAGTGAAAGGATCTTTCAGAAGCTATAAACTTTATGAAGAGGTGGACTAACTGGCAATTGCAGAATGTTTTTAGCGTTTCTTCTGAATATTTCAGTTGTCTCTATCATCATCTCTTGTTTGTATGTGGTTTGGTCGTTGTTTCTGGCAGTTGTCAACTGAGGATGGCCGACAAAGAGGCTACCGTCATTCTGGTTCTGCCGCTTCTGCCCTACCGAGCGTTGCACCAGAACCCCCTCCGCGTCGACCAATGCGCTCAGTTACTGACTCACCATCTGCTCAAGTTGTGCCATCGTTGCCACAGGACAATCAGGTATCAAAGAGGAAGTCCTTTATTGCTGTTATCTGCATGCTTTGATTTCAGTTCTGAATCTCTGCTGTGAAATGAGATTTGCAAATGTTTCCTCAGATATTCACTAATATTTGATTTTCATTGATAAAAGTAATGCCTTTCTTTGGTTCTTTTATATTTCTTTGGGTTTTACTGGCAATGCTGAATAGTCAATGGAAAAAGTTATTTTAATTAATTAATTAATTACAGCTTCACTTGAATACTTAAAAGAATAATGAATTTATTTCAGTTAAGTTTAGCTGTTTGGTGTAAATTAAATATTATATTTACTTGCTCTTTATGACGTCAGTGCTGCCTTTGACAAGGTCAACCTCTGACTCTTTTCCTAGATAGATAATCCAAATCCTAGAGCGTTACTGGCTCTGCCTTCCTCTGGTTTGCTCATTCCTACTAACTGACTCATTTTATGTTGTTTTTGGAATCATATTCCCTGTGGTCTTCCACAGGACTCTCTTCTTGTGCCTCTTCTTTATAGTCTGTGTTCTGGGGATCTGGCTGGGGATTTTCTTTTCCTGGATGCTTTGTCCCATCAATATGCCGATGACCTTCAAGAGTTGACCGGCAAGTTGGACAACCGTGTCCAACTTGCCAGGGTTGATATAAGAGTCCCTCTGCCTCCACCTTAACGACGTTTTTTTCTCTACTTCTGTTCCCGAAGTTTACCTATTGCAATCTGGTCTCCTCTCTGCTTAGCCTTATCTATCTTCGGTGTGGTCAGCTGCCTGTACATTTCTGGTGGTTCTCCATATACGCATTGCTACGGTCCAATCCAGGAGTTTTGCCTTTGTTGGCCTGTCCCACTGGAGTTGTCTTTCTCGTGACCTACATCTGGAACTCCCTTAGTCTCTCACTACCTCAGTTCTGGAAGCATTAGGAAACTTCCTGTTTGTTAGTGGTGGTTCTTGCTGTTTAACGACACTGTGTGATAACTGAGATCATTAGTGTCGCCCTCCTCCTTTATCCAGGCTATGGACTGGCACTGGCTGAGTGCTACCAGTGGCAGAGTTTGTTAATGATGACACCTTTCAGTTATAAAGCTCCACTCACTTTTTTAGGTGGTACTTAAAATTGGTCTACCGCAGTTTGGGCTCCTCTCAAGTGCACATTGCAGCTGAAGAATTTGAACATATTTAACATGAACCTAAACAAAAGTAGACAAACATCAGTTAGCAAATCAGTCAAAGCAAAGCTCAAATTTAACTAGATCAGAGCTAGAATGCCTACACTTAAATAAATGAAAGACTGATGAGATGGTCTTCTCTACAAAACAAAAACTCTGAGGTCAATAAATGGACTCGACACATTTCTTGGCTTCATTATTATGCACAGAGATCTTAGGATGTCCTCCTGTATCGATGCACTAGTGTCATCCATGTATAGCCTCAGGGGTCTTGTGCTACTATTACAAAGTCTGTGGTCCTATGGTCTCTCTCTCTCCTCTTTCCATATGCAAGGTTGTCAGGCACAGTCAGATATGATGCTGAATTTTGGACATTTGTCATCTTTAAAAGACACTTCTGTTTTAATTTGCATATAAAAATAAGTGATTTAAGACTGAAATTTTAATCAAATTCATAAAAGAACTTGCAATGGGCATAGGTTACCAAATGTTTTCTTTTTTATTAATGAGTGAATTGTACTTATGAAAGGTTTTAATTTATTTGTTATCTTGAAGTGACTTTACTTCTAGTTAGTTAACTTTGCAAAACTAGGCAATACTCTGTAGATGTTTCTACTCAGTTTTACTGGGTATGTACCTTTTCCAAACTTTATTGAACTTGTTAGTCACTAACTTTGTAAACAGGGCTCAACTACAGCTTTCAGATACTCAAAAACAATATTAATAAGATTTTATTGTTTTTATAATTAGCCTTTTTCTGCATCACTGATTCACTCATCATTTGAGTTTTGCCGTCATTTGAGTTTTGCAGTCATTTGAGTTTTGCATTCATTTGAGTTTTGCATTCATTTGAGTTTTGCACTCATTTGCATTTTGCTTTCACTGATTTGCTGACTGATGTCTGTTTATTCCTGTTTAGGCTCATATTAAATGTATCTTTAATGTTACTTAGTCCTATGTTTAAGTCGTGTTATGAATACATGTTTGATATTGCTTATGCTCTTGTTAAATATATTTTTTTTAATATATGTTTAATGTTGCTTAGCCTTATGTTAAAGTTGTGTTACAAATGCATGTCTAATGGTGCTTATGTTCATGTTAAATAGTTCGTTGTAATATTTTTATGTTTAATGTTGTTTTATAAGTGCATGTTCTATTAGTGCTTATGTGTGTTGTAAATGTGTGTTAAATTTGGCTAATTCTGATGTTAGATGTTTCTGTTGCTTAGGCATCTGTTTAAGTTGTCTTTTGAAGTTGTCTAATGTTGCTTATGCTCCTTTTTGTTGTGAATGTAGGCTTTTGCTTTTGTTGATGCATGGAATGTTGTTCCTTGTGCTTCAACCCCATTACTTTCTCGAAAGTTCTCGATGACATCTGCAGATGACTTCATAAAAAAAGGCCTTCGGAAATCAGAATCGTTCAGTGTAAGTTAGGATTTTGCGGCTGCCTCAGTTCATACAAGAAACTTGCAGGGATTTAGTTGCAATACTTAATGTGTCTTAAGTTAATAACTTTTTTAACTCTTTTTGTAGTGGTCTCTGTGTTTTTGAATTTTAACCTGGCACATATCCATTTTAGTGTCCATTGTAGTGTCATCATTGATTTACACCTTATGTGTTAGTATTATATAGAGATCAAAGTCTAAATGTTATAAGTCATGAGTTCATGTTTTATATAGACATGTATATACACTATGTTGTTATATGTAGTCTGTATACCCATGCAACCATCAATGTGTGCCTCTCCTCCCTGATGGGGACTGGCCAACATAAAGGACAAATCTTGCCTTTAACACCTGACGAACAGCATTAAACACTCTGGATTTAAATTCCCCTTCTATGAAGGTTCTTGTTAAGAAGGCAGACACTTCCCTAATCAGAGCAGTTCTTTTTAATGAGGGCCATTTATGCAGCTGTCTTTTCCTAACCAACATTTCATCTAAGATTTTCTCAGGAACATACCTCATGACTTTGATGTTCCTGATAAAGACTCAAAAATTTTATATCTCGTATGTTATTCCTTAACTTTTTTAAGTTTCTACTTCACACTAGCTAGTTTTTTATGTACTCTTATGGCGTTTTGCCTGTTGTTAATCTCTATAAATTATTATATGATGATCTGAGAGTCCTTCTGCCAATATGTGAAGCCGGTGTTAACAGCCAATGTTCTGTTTTAATTTATTGTTGAACTTTTTGGTGTTGTTTACTTGGATTGGCTGAGCATGACCTTTTGCTTAGCATGATTAAATGGATGATGACTGCAGAATAGGATTTCTCTGTTCGATCTTGACTTTGTCAATGATCTCTCAATGTGGCAGATTCAGGAAAGAGATGTATGCATGTTGTTTGTGTTGAAGTGGGGTATAAATTAGGAGAGGTGCGTGCATGTGTCTTTAGGTTGAGTTCTGCCTGTACTATAAAGGCTGTTTCTAATCTTACTGTCTGCAACCAATTGTTTGCCTGTTTCATACTTAATTGAGCTTAAAAGGTCGCAGATTTCGATCCAGTCATTAAATAAGGCATCCACTGGGATGTTGTTTTGACTAACTATGTTTTCTTTGAGTAAACTTATTGTTTTCCTATTTGTTTGTATTTTAAGATGTTTTACTTATTTAGGCTTGTCCATGATAATTGCAAGTGAAGCAAGTTTCCATAGCTGTTAACCTGCATCATGTAATTCTATCGAATGTAATCTAAATGACTTCTATGGCGGCATTTTCATAATTTAACAAGGCATTGATGTTTGCTTTATGTGAAACATTTTAATGTCATCATCCATTTGAGATGCCAGAAATCTGGTAAGTCAGAGAAACCATAAGTCTACTGTGAGGAAGTATTTGAAACAGAGAAGATTTAAATGTGGCTCTGAATGACATTTGAGAATTGGGAGAGCAATGAAATCCAAGGCTATGGACCAGGACACAGAGAACCCCATGAGACAGATGATGGCTTGACATGAGACACAGCAAGAGTCATCTGTAGTTTATGCATATCGGTTTTAGCAATCTGATGAGAAATGAGTTGAATCAGCAAAAACGGGAAGAAATCACAGTAATCACAACTGAGACAAAGATGAGGCGTCTTAAGATGTTACTGTACTCGAATCCCAAATGTTAAAGTGAGTGGGTCTGTTAATTTGGCCAGAGAAGAACTTGGTGGAGTCAAAAGTTCTGCCCTATAATTGCATCTGCATATGGAATGATCGGCATTTGACCAGGACCTAACTGAATGGATGTCAGCCAATCAAATTTTGGAATTGTTGTCCTTTTCCTAAGATGATGAATTGAGTCTTGAAAGGATTTAGGAGAAGCATGTTACTGACCATCAAAAAAAAAACATTAGCAATGACCGAAGCACGTAATTGGTGAACTGGATTTTATAACAGTCTATTGAATGAAGGAAATAAGTTGGCATTGTCCACATTCTAATGGTAGCGTTGACAGCTTTCAGGGACAATTGAGCCTTTTGGAGTGGTATGTATAATAATGTAATACATATTCTGTCTGCACATAAAGGTTTTCAACATGCCAACTTACCTTGGTTCGCCTTATTTTTTATTGTACAGTATGATGTGGTCTACGCTATCATTTGAATGCTGATGATACCAAGTTATTTCCTTCATTCAATAGACTTGTAAAATTCACCTCTTCAATTACTCTGGACACAAGTGGCTCACTTGTTGCCCTTCTTCCTATGTCAATTGCAGTATTTGCAGTTTACTTTTCTGGTCTTGTATAAATTTCAGATGGAGACAGTTTTACTTTTCTTCAGAAGGAAAGTTAAGAAAACGTTCTGAGGCAGAATCTTGTGATTATTTTCAGAAAGCAGAGGATGACAAGACTGTGAAAACTAAGAATGGAGAACTAGGAATTGGTCGCGTCATACCTTTAAAACAGGTTTGTCTCACTGCTGAATTGAATATGATGTAAGTTGCAATTTCGATTATATGGCTTTGTCAGCTGTATAGCTCTGAGTTTGGTTCTGGGGACTGTGAGGCTTGAGCAGTTTACATGCAAGCATAGTTCATCAATTCACCCTTAAGTTGACCTATTCTGATTGGTTACACAACTAAAAAAATCAATGGTTTGTCAGTTTCTTATTTAATATACCAGAATTTGAATATGAGGGTAGTAGTGAGAGACAATTACACCAATAATATACTGCTGTAAACTATCTGGATTTAGTAACATATGAGGCATATATTTCTTTCTGTGTTAACTTTCATCTTCTGATTTGGAAACTTCTAAAGGATGATTGTTCTTCTTACGGCATCAATCGATGTTAGCTCCTCAGAAAAATCACAGTTTGAAATAGTCTCAGTTTGTGTGATCAGATAGTGTAAATCATTGACACTTTAGAAACTTGAAGACAGGTTACTGCAGGGCTGTTGCAAAGCCATGCTCTCGACATGCTCTCAAAGATAATAAAGAGCACATGTTGTTTGCTTGTGATGCTGAGATAAATTTAAGTAATTGTTGCTGCCACACGCCACCGACTTCCCATGCAGCTTGATTCCCAAGGAAGTCTGGTACGGGCTAAACAGTCAATTCTAAAGACAGGAGGTTTGTTAATTTAGTCAGAAGCAGGAATTGGTATTAAATCATTTTTACCCTTAACGAGAGCTCAATGTGGGTTTTATGGAAGTAATTAGAGATTGTCATCTGTTAGCAGACTGCAGTGCACGTGATTTAATTGATGTCAGATAACTTATGTCTTTTTAGCTCTCTGCATTTTACATTATTTTTGGCAGTGTCTAGAGTTTAATGGAACAACACTGAAGTTGATCATCCTCAACATAGAGTGCATTTTAATCTCTTTATTCATCTTTGCTGCTGTCATTGAGAGGCATTCCTTGAGAGTCATATAGGAAACGAAAACATGGTTTATAGTCCAGAATATATGATATGTATTGTCTTAATTTTTAGTTTTATGTTTGTTGTGCTTTTCAGGGTTTTCTCTATAAGAAAAGTAGCAAACCACTAAGCAAGGAATGGAAAAAGAAATACGTTACTTTACTGGATGATGGAAGATTGACGTATCATCCAAGTCTACACGTAAGTTTCTGTTAAAGGTTCAACACTTCACTATTGTCTCACTAATTAGTCACAGAACTTATGCAGCATTTTTTACACTCAAATCCAAAGTATTCTGGTGGCTACTCTCTAATGTAAGCACTAGCCTAACAGTTGCTTTTAAAGAGCATATATTAGCCTCCTGACCAAACCTTTAGCATCATATAGCACTTCTGTAAGGTACGTAAAAGGCGATACAATTAGTTTCGTCGCAGATCATTTCATCGCATTCATTTCGTCGCAAATCATTTCATCGCAGTTCATTTCGTCGCATTTTAAGAATCACACTGACCTTAAACGACCCTCACCACGCATAACCTGACCATAAATGACCCTCACCACGCATACCCTGACCCTAAATTACCCGCACCACGCATGACCTGACCCTAAACGTTCCTCACCATGCATAACCTAACCGAGAACCGACCCTCACGATGCTTAACCTGACCCTAACCGACATGCGATGAAATGAATTGCGACGAAATGATCTGCAACGAAATGAACGGTCACCAGTTTCAAGATATGTGCATACATACATACACATGTCTCAATAGTTTTTGGGCAGATAAGTCTCTCTTTATAGTCACTTCTTATTCATAAGGTGTATTGAATGCACGATGCTTAATTTTAGGATTACATGAACAATGTCAAAGGCAAGGAGATCAGTTTGGTTCAGACAACTGTAAAAATCCCTGGAAAACGACCACGAGGCTCTGAGATGCCAAAGACCAATCCCCAGTTCAGTGGAAAGCCAGCATCATTGCCTAATACCGGTGTGTACACTGCATGGATCTCCGATACAGTTGAAATCGTTATTGCTCTTAATTTGATCTATTACTGTTGATTAGATCAATAGCTTATGAGTTCTTACAAACTTAGAAACAATCTTGGTGGGACATGTATGCAATTCTACTTCTTGGCTCTAGATGTCTCTTGATTTATAACAGGGGTGTCAAAGAGCAGGCCCACGGGCCATTTCCTGCCCGCCGACGATGAATATCTGGCCTAAAGACAACACAATTAAAAACAAAAACAAAAACCCGTTAAATGACAAATTAGACATTTATCATTTAACAGTTTTATGAGTTTTCTGTGATTATTTTAATTGATAATGCATATCAGAATCACGTTTTTAAAGCCTAATTCAACTGTGTGTGCAGCCCTCTCTGGGATCCCTACACCATTTTCCCCATGCACCTTCAGCACTCTGGTCCCCCACTTGCTGGAAAAAATCACTAATGGCCTGCCAACACAAAATGGTTTGACACCTCTGATTTATAAGTACTGTATATGTCAGTGTCTGTGTTGTTGTTTTTAACTGATTTCAACTTCATCTGTGTACTATGTATATATATTATTGTTAGAAATTATGTCATTTTCTTCTGCATATATGTTTATATACAAAACAACTGAATTACATATATATATATATATATATATATATATATATATATATATATATATATATATATATATATATATATATGTTATATATATTTATATATATAAAAGATTGTGTATTAGATATGTATGTAACTATATATGCAAAAGAAAATTATGTCAATAAGTCGAAAGAGTCTACCAGAAGCTTACATTTCAAAGAGAGGAGTTTAAAATTTGGTTCTGAATCACATTTCAGAACTGTTAGTTAGAGCAAAGAATTATTTTGTGAAATCCAAATCTTTGGAGCAGCCACAGAGAACTCCCGAGAGACTGACGGTTTCGTGACGTGAGACACATCAAGAGTCATCTGTAGTTTATGCAAATCTGTTTTAGCAATTTGATGATAAGTGGGTTGCATTAGTGAAGACATCAGAAGCAAAAACAACAGCAACATACTGAATATTGTGCCTTATAAGTACTACACAAAGGAACTAGAATTGTTTTCAAGTTCCTACAGGTTGACACTGCTACAGAAACTATATATCATAATTTGGATTTTAGATTATTGAGATTGTCTTGTTATTTTTTTTATGTTAGGTGCGGAGTCTGTGGGAGCGCCACCGGATGCATCTGTGATATCAAACTCTTCATTGGCTCCAGGTTAAACATATTAACAACTCACTTCTGGCTCTTTTAGATTTTCTTCAGTCATCTGAGTCCGAAGTCTTTGGGATGCTTTGGTTAGGTGGTGTGAGTGTGAAGCATCCAGCTAGTCGACCTTTGTACTGATCTGAGAATTGTACACATGAATGAGTACTCTACTTACTAATTAACCTTTTGTTCTTACTGACTTTAACAGCTTTGTCTAAAACAGAGGAGTCTACAACATAGAAACCGAGGGACAATATGCTCCATCCAAAAAAATAAGGGGAGATCTCATTGAGAAATTAGAGACAGTTATTTTTTTAATAATAATTGTACCATTAAAATTTGTGTATTATGTGCAGTTGAGCTCTATAAGTTGAGTTCTATTCTACATTGTCAATGTGTGTACTATTAACTTGCCTAAATTGATTATTCGTCCTTGAATCAGTCATTATTGGGGAAGGAAGTTGATCCAATGAATTGGGGGATTCACTTGCTCCAATGACTGTGGGGGATTCACTTGCTCCAATGACTGTGGGGGAAATTCACTTGCTCCAATGACTTAGGGGATTCACTTGATCTAATGACTTAGGGGATTCACTTACTCCAATGACTTAGGGGATTCACTTGCTCCAATGACTTAGTGGGATTCACTTGTTCCAATGATTTAAGGGTGAAATTCACTTGCTCCAATGACTTAGGGATTCACTTGCTCTAATGACTTAGGGGATTCACTTACTCCAATGACTTAGGGGATTCACTTGCTCCAATGACTTAGGGGGATTCACTTGCTCCAATGACTTAGTGGGATTCACTTGTTCCAATGATTTAAGGGTGAAATTCACTTGCTCCAATGACTTAGTGGGATTCACTTGCTCCAATGATTTAAGGGGGATTCAGTTGCTCCAATTGACTTTGGGGAGGGATAGACGCCCCTGCCGTCATCTAGAATACTAAGATTGCCATTGCTATTATGGAGTGATTAAAAGTAACTTTAAAATTAAGGGGCAAGGTACATACAGAAATAATACATGATGTTAAAATAGCTATTAATTCCATAACAATATCCAGAGTTCTAGTTATGTCCAGGAATCAGGAGAAACCTTTGTGATCATCTGTTATCGATGCCTTTAACAGCAAAGGATGTAATAAAAGCTATTAGGAAAACAATGAAGCAATGCAGCTCATCAATAGAGTTTCAAAGTCATATCTGATTGGTTTGATCAAGTGCAAGGACCATCTGAGTCTGCATACAATTATTCCGTAAACAGGAGGGAAGACTGATATTTATATGGAATGGATATTCCGTCTGTTTTTATTGATTTCATGATGATGTATTTCATACATAATGAGATATGTTAACTGTCAGAATTGTCAGCCACTCCGCCAATGAGTGGAATGTCACCGTCAACAACGGCAGCAAAGCCAGACGTGAAGAAGCGGCAAAGACGAACTGGTGTGTCATCATGGCTTCCTTATAAACATTTCCTCATTTAGAACCTTTTATGCTACATAGTTCTGCAGCAACTGACTTATACAATACTATTTTCTAGGTAGAATCCAGCAACAGATGCAAATTACAAGTTTTCACAGTTCTGCATTTTACTGTTTAAACAAGAAATACATGTTTTGAAGTGTAAAAGGTTTTTCTTTATTTTTAGATGGAGATACGTCTGAATTCATGGTTGTCTCTTTGGAAAATGTTACTTGGCATTTTGATGCTTCAACTCTTGAGGTATAGCTAATAGGCAGTTTGAAATTCATCTGTTATTGAAATCAGTTGTTACTAATGTTTTTAATGAGAATGCTGTATTATTAAAATTAATGTATTGCTATTTAAAAGAAGATCTGCTAATCCCCACAACCGCATGTATGTTGCAGACAATCTAGAGTGAAAATTCTTTTTCAATTGTTTAATTAGAATACTGTACTTTTAAATGTATTGTAAACCAGAGTGCGGATGAGCAGTTGGTTCAATAAAGAATATACTTACTTACTTACTTACTCACTCACTCACTAACTCACTCACTCACTTACTTAGAACCAGAACAGATGTTCCACTCATTGCCATCATATAAATAATTAGGCTAATCAATGCTTACGTTGTTTTCACTGTGGTAAATTGGTAATTGCATTACTTCACTTTCTCTTTTGTTTATTTCGTGTTGACTGCTTCGTCTGTGGCTCCTCTGCCGCAGATTAAGAGTCAATAGTCTTGCCTCCTTTTAACTAAGTAAATGAATAATTAAGATCTCTTACTGCAAAATATATTAGATGTGCCAATAACTCTAATTCTTCCTAAGATGTTCCTCCCATAATGTGGCTTTGCTGCTCGGTCTCTTATATTTTGAACTGTACATGAAAGACAAGACAGTGTTTCATGCACACTAGTCTTGATGATGATGACGACGACGACAACAACGATGAGTTCTCTGCCCGAAGGCGGATCCATTGACTTTATGCCACCCGGGAATGAGATGAGTGAGGTGGTTTCCCGTTGCCTTCCTCGCAGACAATTATGGGTGAGCAACTTGTCCAAGGTCACTGCGCAGTGACTCGGGCTGGGTTCGAACCTGCGATCCTCCGAATGCAAGGCGCCGAACATCCCACTACGCCACCGCGCCCCACACACTAGTCTTACACTAGTCTTACACACCCATAATAAAAATAATATTCATTTATTGAAAAGGCATAAAGTTTAAGCAATGCACCCCTTTACTGGTCTAAAACTATATCCAGTACAAATTAGAGGAGAAATTACAAATCCATGCATGCCCTCATACACACACACACTGCGCTAGTTTGTGTTTACCGAAAGCATTGAATTAGATATCCGTTTGTTTAGACCAGTCTTGGTAGTTGTAGTAGTGCCAGAATAAGTCATGCATATGCTATGCCTCTATGTAGCCTACCATGTTGATGAATACTCAACTCTATAGCTTGTGATGAGTATTCACTGGCTGTTGTTCTCCAATCAATGTGGCTGTTCATTGTTGATTGCAGGAAAGAGATGAATGGGTGGATGCTATTCAGCAACAGATTATGACTAGCCTTCAACTCTTGAGTAGTGGACCTAAAGTTAGTTTCTAAGGAATTCTTTAAATTTTTTTCTAATTCTGCTATCTTTATATTATCTCCAGATATTAGTTAAACTGAATTTGATATTTATAGTTGGTGTAAGATTATTAATACTGTGTATACTTGCGTATATGTCGATTCGCGTATAAGTCGAAGTGTAATTTTTTGACATTTTTGTCCAAAATTGACAACTCGCATATAAGTCGAAACCATAAACTCAAAACGAGTGATGACTAATTTGTTTTAGTAATATTCCTGACTATACAAAATCTAATAAAATTGTGTTTCACTTGGATTGACCTTCAATTCATGTTTTCTAAGGATTATCCTTAAGGTGGCAATCTAAATAATCTAGATGTTGGATTGGAATAAAGGTGAGTGGATCTGATGATTTCCGTGGTTGTTGTTGCTGTTGTTTCATAGAACGGCAACGCAGTAGTGACCGACCGAGCGGTTATTCAGGAAATACGATCTGTGTCTGGTAACTCAACGTGTGCTGACTGTGATGCATCAGGTATTATACTCTCTCTCTCTCTGTCTCTCTTTCTCTCTCTCTCTTTCTCTCTCTTTCTCTCTCTCTCTCTCTCCACTTTCCGGTAAAGGTAGAGAGTAAAGACGTCGTTGATATCTTCAGATTTCAAATTTTATAGCAAAGTTTTACAGTTTTTTCTCAAATAAAGTTATTAAATAATGAATATATTGTTATAGCCTACAGTGCGACAATACGCTATATGAAGGATATTGCTATAGACTCTGCATTGACTATAGATGGTTCTCCGTAGCTATGCACCTGGCAGGTTAACTGCGCTTTGCCTGTGGATGGTACTCACTGGTAGTGGCAGCGCTGCCATGGAAGCAAAATACGCAATTGCGAACCAAAAGAAAGTTAAAAGATCAATTTTTTGTACATCTTTCAATATGTTTTAAATGAACAATATTCATTCATCATTCATTACAGAGATTTATATAACGCCCCTTCAGGAGCGCTCCCGACGCCAGCACGCTTAAAAAGAACAGTTTTAAGGCACGTATAAAATGAGTCTGAGTAGACCCTTGGTGACAACCGTAACGCCAACGGGAGCATGTTCCAGAGCGAAGGGCCAACCACTGAGAAGGCACGATTCTGTTTGGTAGTTGTACGGGCAAATGGGACAGTGAGCTTGCCTCGCTCAGTAGAACATGCGTATTTCTGCTATTGCGTACCAAATTTTCCAGACCATCGCCGCCACTACTCGCTGACCAGCTTTGCCGCTACTATTCGGTAAGTATTCAGATCCGGCAAATAGTTCATCCAAATACTTGGATTCGGTACTCGGTGGAAATTGTGTACTTGATTATGCCCTAGCATTACTTTGTACCTCTTATGAGCCTCTAATTAGGTTTTATAATTGAACCTCTGGCCCTTAAGCTTTCCTTTCATTGTCATGTGATAACTACAGATCGAGGAAGGTTTGCATTAATGGATAGTTCTCGCAGTAGTTGTTTATCCTTAAGTTTATCTGAATATTTATGTAGCTTCTATTTGAGACAAATCTTCCAAGTACAAGACTGTGACTTAAATGGGTTGAGAGCTTGTGATGTCAGAAGCTTTTCTTGATTTTTTAGATATAGTATGAAATGTTGTGCAGAGGGTTTTTTCACTTGGGGATTGTTAGATTGTCAGATCCAATAAAAGTATAGCATACTTTTAGCTGATGAATGTGTACGACGTACGTACGTGTGATCCAGAAATACCATTTGGTGAATGACACATCTCTGTGCAGCTATAATTGGTTTTGTGTTGTCAGATCCAAGTTGGGCGAGTCTTAATCTCGGAATCTTAGTCTGTATTGAGTGCTCTGGAATCCATCGTAATCTTGGAACACATCTGTCTCGTATTCGATCGCTTGACCTTGACGAATGGCCGTAAGTCAAATTGTTGCTTTCTGCAGTGAGCAATCAATGAGTGGAGTGTAATGTACTCACAGTAACAGAAGAGGAATAAAAGAAACTAAGTGACAATGGTTGTGAAGCATCTGTGGCTTTATTTTCCTAGTGGCCTAGGAAAATGAGGGTGACCAACGTATATAAGGATATATATATATATATATATATATCCTTCAGCCTTGAGATGAGAGTATGAGAGGAAAATGTCCTCTCTTAATTACCTACAGTTGATTTCATGTCAGAAGTTCCTCATGAAGCAATTTGTGAAATTTCTCTCTTGTTTGAGGGATCTGAGCCCAGCCTCTGGTTGATCATCTGGTGAACAGCCATTTGACTGTAATCATAATCAAAGACTGAACTGAATGAGGCATAAATGAACTGCTTCTCTTTTATGTTCAATGCATTTATAATTGTAATGCTAAGAGATCATTGCTGGAATATCTCTTTGAGCTATTCCCTGCATGTTGTTGGTCATATTATTATGCAGATAAGGTTTTGTCTGATTTGCATCAGATGGCTATGTATGAGTTGTATAGTTTATGTATAATTGTATATAGGTGTTTTTGTTCGTATTTGTTAACTTTTCTCTGTACATATACATGTTGTGCATTTGCAGATGTCTGATTAAAGAATATACTTACTTAGTTACATTCTACTGCATTCTATCAGTCAATTTAGACAGCACCAAATGATTACTAAACTACTGAGAAGCGCCCATAATGTGATATAGCCTATAGTGGCATGGTAATGCACTTCCCATCAACTGATATCTAGTGCATTACTATAATGGCACTATAGAAATTCTAACTTAAGGCAATAACTGGCAGTTCCATTAAGATAATGGCCTAAAATAGGAAAAAAATCAATGTTTTGTGGCATCCTTAACTGGTCCTTTACAAGCATCTGGGTACGTGCATGTGTGTGACATAGCCTCCCAGAGAGTTCTCGTTCTACATCATTGTGCTGCAGATGGTTCTTCTATTAATTTACTGAACTAACCAACTTCAAATATTTATTTGTTACAGACCGGACACGATCGTAGTAATGACATCGATAGGTAATCAATTGGCAAACAGTATTTGGGAAGCAAATACAAAAGGGCTTCCAAAGCCAAAACCAACATCACCTAGGTCAGTCAGTTGCTGATTACCATATTTGTGCTCATTTACTACTGAACATCCAGCATGTATATAGCTTCAGCTAAATAAATAATTCTTAGCATATCCTTCTGTCTGAATCCCCCAAGTTTATAATTATAGAGGCATGTGGCACATGATCCTCTCTCCATATAATAACATTATACACTTAGATTTTCCTTAGCTGTTATGCAGCCAGAGCATTTGTTTTCGACCATACACTGAAAAACACAGCTTCTAGCAGATACAGATAGAACTTTTAATATGTTAGGTAGCAGAAACATTGTTCATGTCTAAAAATTCTTTGCTTGAGTTTTCCATTGGTTCAGCTACAGTTGGGGAAAATCAGATGCTGTTATTTATGGATCAATAAGTAAATTGGAACTTTTCACTTTATGATGTTTGGGTGTCTCGCTTGATTATTATATGGTTCATAATTTGCATCTACTTTAGGTCTTACCAAACTGACTGATATTACATTTTTGACTAGCATTTCTTAAGTGTTACTGGGTGGATTTGTCATCATATTAAGTAAAATATGGTTAGGGAATTACTCTGTCAGTACTCACCATGAAGTATGCAATTAGCAACGTAAGCCAACAATTTGCTAACTGATGTCAGTTCCAGTAATTCCACAAGATCTCACCTACACTGAACTATTTGTTGAGAAACTCTATGTAGCTCTGTTATTTGTTATTTGATGAATTTTGTAGAGATGAGAAGGAGATATGGATACAAAGCAAGTACAAACTTAAAGAATTCCTACCTCCGCTACCATTCGACAATGTTCCATATACACAGGTAGCTTTTGTTGATCAGCAGTTATCATGTGCTACAATAGGATTGAATCAGGTGGGGTAGTAGAGAGGTTGGCATTGTCATGAAGTCTGGGAGAAGAGTTTGATGAAAGGCGCTGAGAAATGCGTCCCACCCAATCATTCCTACAGTCTATTAATTAGACAGGCGGACTAATTGCTAATGTATACTTCAAGATTCTGTTGATGAGGTTGAGTCCCATCGTAGACAGTCCTGGCTTCGTATGATCTTCAAGCTGAATCATTTAAGGTGTGTCAATGGCACATCACAGGAACAATTCTCAGTCTTGTTATATACTTGCAAAAGCAGTTTCATTTAAAATTACATTGTGAGCCCTATGCAACATGGAGCTTGGTGCTAAGGCCTATTACAGTTAATAGACATAATAGTATCCGTTTTAATATGGAATTTGCTGTTGCTATGTTTTTTGTGCTTACTTGCAGGCTTTGAGATACAGGCTTTGAGATACAGGCTCTTAGATACAGGCTTTGAGATACAGGCTTTGAGATGCAGGCTTTGAGATACAGGCTTTAAAAGCATCATTGATAAATTAATTATCGCAACTGTGCTAAATATTTTGATAAAAGTCCCCTGAATACATTGAAAACGATACAATACAGAGCTACAAACAGCTGTTGAAACTTAATTATATGGACATAAATTGAACTCCCATGCATTTTATAATGGCCTTAAAGACCTTTCTTTTCAGCCGGGGTTGGATCTGAAGCATTCCTGAATAGTGTTGAAGGGGTGCTATATAAATTATCTTATCAAATGCTATGTTTCTGTTGCAGCAACTGATTGATGCTGTGGCTCGTCAACTCATCGAACGCACCATTCTAGTCTTGGCCTACTGCAACTCCGAACATATTAATGCTCCTTATAGTAAGACAGACACACGTACGGCGCTGCACATTGCCTCAGCCCTCGGCAATTCTGTTCTCATTCAACTACTAATCTGGGTAAGCACCGGTGTGGCAAAGGCGACGATTGGCTTCGTGACAGAAATACATCATTGGAACGTCATTGTATCTGTGTGAATATCATCTTTGATTGGTTGCCTTTCCTTGCAAGTTGTGATGTGACGGTCGAACAACAAACTTTTGGTTTCACATTTTTCATCCGAGTTTGAATCCCAGATGCGGGAAGAAATGCCAATGATGACCAAGTGGCTGATTTGGTTGTGATGCTTTTTCAACAGCCACTAGATACTTTACACAGTTCACAACTAAAATGTTTTAGACTAGCATTTCAACTAGTTCTTCTATCCAACTGGAGCGTTTAGAATTCTATTCTCTCTTGTGATTTTGTTCTGTATAGACTATAAACAAACATATAAAGACCTGAGATTCATGTCTCTGATTTTTATATTGCCTCTGCCAACATTCAAACCCTCCTCCAGGCTAGTTGTTTCAATATTGGTAAATATTAATCAACATAGAACTTGATGCTGCTGCTGCTGATGATGATGATGATGATTATTATGACTGTGATGATGGTGATGATAATGATGATAATGATGATGATGACATGATGTCTTTCAGTATGGTGCCAATGTCAAGGTGTTGGACCACGAAGGCCACAATCCGCTGTTCTACGCTCGATCTGCTGGTGCAGTAGACTGTGTTGAACTTCTCTTGTCAAACGGTTGTCTGGATAATCCGACCCTGCCAAGGAGACGAACGCCCAACCTACCAGGTGGCAACCCTGCCAACACCCCTAGCAATGACACCTTCAACAAACTGCCGACGAGTATCATCTAGTTGCGAGAGTTAATGTTTTCATTTGACTGTTTTCCCTCTGGCTTCTGCGTTTCTCCAGCCACTCCTCCGCTGGATGTTCAAATCAAGAAACGCATGTTTCAGCTTTTGTTCTCAGTTTGCGCCATTTGCTAGAATCGAATTGATTGTTGTACCGCAGATTGTGACTATCACTGACATTGCGATTTGGCAGCTCTCGAAGAAAACGGATCTGTTCAACGACTTTGTTAGACCGACGCATGGCATGATGTCTGACTGGGAATATAATGATTTCAGGATATCTTGCTGGGTTTCAATTGCACCATTTTTGTTGATATGTCGTTTTATGAAATGCTGTGTTTTTGTCGTTAAGTTGTAAGTAGCCAGAAGACTTCTCTGTAGCATCTCTGTCTTCGACGTATGTCGTATAAATCGATGGTGCTCAATGATGTTTTGCTCGGAATATTACAGTGTTATGGTGGCGTCATTCCACACGGATAAGTTGACGCTTTCTGCCAAGCCATAAGTAGATGTTACTTTGTTATTGATGTTGGTAGAATAATCGTTGAATAATTGAGTCACCGCTTTGGACTGGCTATCATTTCAACTCTGAACGGTTAAAAATTCGTTAAATTCATTCAAGCAGATCTCTTAACGATTTGCAACATTCGCGTGAGTTTTATCTTGATTTTAATTATGTTGCTTGCAGTATTTGATAAATTATATGCTACCTCCAGTTTATAGATTACATCTTGCCGTATCTATACACATGTTTTTAATTTAGATCCAGTAGTTAAGAATGGAAGGAATTTCAAGGCATTTAGAGCTTTTTGGACAGCACCATTCCGCAGTGGTTTTGTCCAGGCTGGCAGATGGGCTAAATAACTGCTTATTTATATGTGCTGCCGAATTCTCATAACTCATTTTGATGTTTTTTTTGTAAATTATTATCATCTGCATAAATTTCGTATGAGAATGATGTTGATGTACATTTCTTTAAGTCATGAAGCATCAATATTTTGAAGGTAGAGATGCATTTAAAGTCCTCTGCCAATTACTCAACTCACCTGCTTGCCCGACTGACTGCTGAACCCTCCAGCGTTTCTACCCATCTGCTAATTGGATGTCAATATTGGAGGAGTGTGAGCCTATGATCTGCCAGTTGTGCATGTAAACATTCTACTTGCCATGCTGCTATGGAGTGGTGTGACCGGAATACTTTTCTGTGACAGTTGCCGTAAAGGAGTACAACCTGACATTTCCATCTGCTGATGGACAGACGATGGATGATTTATTGTTTATTGTTTATGAACATTCTGGCCATTTTAGTTTGTGTTCTTATCAGTCAGTTTTGTATTGTATTTGGCTGAGTTTGTCAGCAGTTTTTGCCATGCAAGTTTTGTAGATCAGGATTACCATCAGTAGGTTCTACAGACTATACTGTGTTTGCATTGTATTGTATTGTATTGGTGATGATACAATCTGTTAAGATGAACTGTTTTAAATGGGCTATAGACTTAAAAAGGTGTCTTGTGTGTAAGTATTACCATTGCTTTAGCTAACATTACTTTGTCACCCAAAATGTCTTAGATGTGATTATTTAATATACAGCCGTTGTGCATAATAGTAAGTGGCTTTATTAATTATGATTTATGATATTATTTATTCTTGATTACATTTAAAGAAGCTGCTTTACTGACGATCGATGCATTTTACAGTAGACGCTTGATCAACAAAAGTTGTTAGTTTAGCTCATTTCATACACATATGAAATAGTAAAAACACTTAAAGTGTATGATAGCACTTTGTGATAGTAATAATAATTATTATTTTTCAATAGCATTGCATCTCTTATCACCAAAAAAGATATAGCACTTCCAAAGGGCTGCAGAAAATAAATTAGCAAAATGCAAAAAACAGGAATATAGATGAAACAAGACTAACTGAGACTTGCGTGGACTTCTGTTGAATCATCTAACCAGGGATCATTTATGTCCCATTAAATCATAAACTATTGTGTCTGCTGTATTCTGTATGGAGTTATACAGGTTCACAAGTTATGTCAGTGAAGGAAATGGCTATTTGCTGGCATCTTATGCTGCTGTTTTTCTTCAAATTTCCGCTTTATGCGGGTTCGGCTTGTTTTGATATCTTACAGATCACGTCACTACCATTGGAAATTTCGATCATTGGATATTTTTTAAATGTTATGTTTCCAGTTTATGTTTTCATTGAGACTGTTTCATTTTTTAGTCTGTCCTCGAGATTAAAGTTTTCTGAAAAGCGGTGTTCAGTTGCCATTTTTGCTCTTTCAGTCTCCTTGAGATTGTAATTTTCCAGTACTGAGTCGATGTTCCAAATTGGTGTTCCATTGCAAGTCAAAGGTTGAGATTATAATCTGTCATTGATTTTAATTTATAGTCAATTGTGAGCTAATCTATTTTTGGTCATAGGTTCCATTTTTCTTTATCGGTCTCTCGTTCTATCTGTGTCGTTTTTAGTCGTTGTTTCTGTTTTCAAGGCTGTACTTCTGTCTTTCTGAGGTTCAAACCAATGCGTCGCCATGACTACGAATGTACATTTCTGTCTTTTTGTATTAATGTTATCTAATAATCTAATAGATTTTGACAGAATATGATTATTCATAATCAGCAACAGTTTCTGGTTTTCTGTGTTAATGGTAACGGATTATGAGAATGGTGTCAACAGCTGAGTGAATGTGATATGTTAAAATGGACAATGCCTGTGCATGCGTGGTTATGCTGGGGCATGTGCTCTTTCATGACTGACCTGTGTTTGGTTTTGCTGGGGCATGTGCTCTTTCATGACTGACCTGTGTGTGGTTATGCTGAAGCATGTGCTCTTTCATGACTGCCCCATATGGGGTTATGCTGGAGCATGTGCTCTGTGAGTCATATATTTAGCATGTGTTAAATGCTACATGTGTTAAATGCTACATGACACTTGCCACTGGTCCCTACTGTTGGCTTCACCTGTTAATAGACTATTTCTGATTCAATTAATTAATGGAGTATCATGAGCTAACTATCTCTAATGAAATAGTTAACAGTACTAACAGCTTTCTCTCTACTCTCTGTTGCATTACCCAAGTTCTGAATGTGATCAGAAGAGGTGACTGAATCGAGGAAAAATGCCCAATGTGAAAGTTCTGTTAGTGGTGTATTAATTTATTGATAATGATGTAAGTTATTGAGTACCTGTGACGCTACTAAATTAAACTAGGAAATCATCTCTTTGTCGAGTCAACTTGTGTAGAACATTTTAGCGAACAGTCTGAGCCAATCTAGTTCAATGCGGCTGTAGTTGTATGACTCTTTGTTGTAATGTGTTTAACACATCCTACATTGTGTATGTTCAGAAAGTTGGTCATACGGTTAGAGTGTTAAGGCTGACTGGAGTAAGTTTGTGTTGCATTATAGAACTTTCTAGAACGAAGTGTGCCATTTACTGTTTTTAAAGCCAAACATCACAATCAAAACAGTAATTATATATCTTCTAAGCATTTTACATTGAATTACGTCTTGTTTTTCAAACATAGATGACGTTTATCAATCGCATACTCATTTGGTTCTGTACCAAGGCTACAAAATTTGTCAGACTTTGGATCACAGAGTTTTGTTCAGTTTCTGGTTTAAATTAACTAGAAATTGACTTGAAGTTAATTTATTGCAATGTTTGTGTTTGAAGAGATAGCATATAATGAATTATTCTGAAAATGAAGTTTTACTAGCAGTGTTTGAGGTCTTAGGAACTTTTAAAACTTGGTTCTACTTTTCCTCTTTATTTAACTCTTTCCTGATGAGGTGGCACTAAAAGCTACTGTGAAAGCAATTTTTCTCATCGTTAATGAATTTTGGATGAGTCTGTATTAGACTGTGGTACAACTATATCAGGATCGTTTAAACCAATTAATTGCTACAGACTACAGTAATGTTGATGAGCTAACCTGAATTTGCAGCTGAATTCAAAATGGATTATTTTATTTTATTATTGTATTTAGGTGAAGGTGCAATTGGTGAAGTTGCAATTATTATTGATATTATAATTATTATTATTAATATTATTGTTGTATTTATTGAATGTTTATATCAGTACAGTTTATTGATGGAATCCATTTTGTGTAATTGGTTTATGTTTTATTTTGTTGATTTTCTTCAGCTAATCCTCTTTTGCAGCTCATTCTCTTGCCAACCCAATATAATCATTGCCTAATTGATTATTCAATTTTCATCTAAATGTTTTGTTGTTGTAATGTATTTATTCATAAATCTTCTGAACACTCTGCGTCAAACTAGTCGTTGAGAATGCAGCCTTTAATGGCTCTCTAGGACCATAAAAATACTGTTTCAGAGTTTATGACTGTACTACTAGGATTGGCAGTGTTACAGTTAATTCATAGATTCTTGCAATTTGTATGCTTTGACTCTATGGAACAAGAAAAGGCGAACTGGTGATGTGTTAGAACTTACTGCCATCAGGGAATAATTGCTAGAATGCCGAGTTGTAATTAGTTTCATGTCCTGTACTTTTTAGAAGCTTTAAGAGGTGCTAATTTGATTTCAATTTACATTAATTTAAATGACATACTTGAATCTGTTGTTCATTTGTCTTGTAGACTTGTCTAGTGTTGGTTGCTTTCTTCTTTGCAACAACCTGTACGTTGCATATGCGTCTCTCTCTGGTTGCCACGGTAGCAACGGTAGTCCAGTGTTGATTGTATTCAAGTGTTCTTTCCTCTCAGATAAACAAACATTCTCTAATAGAATTTTATTTCTTATTAACAAACTTCAAGGATTGTGATGAGTGCCATGAAGTGTTCCATCAAGATGATGGATGGCACAATTCTAATGCTCATTTACATGCATACATCATTTATGCATACATAAATACAGACACTCATGCATACATAAATAGTGATATAATTATATATTTATATATATATATACACACATGTATTTACTTAAATACGACATACAAGGCAACATGCGTTAAATGCTGCAAAATGAGATTTAACCTCTGGAAATTAAAAAGAAACACCTGGAGCTATTGTGATATTGTTGGATATATGAATTGTAGTTTATTCAATTGAAACTGATGTATACCACAGTATGATTACATGACATACTGTATTAGAAACATATGCTGACTAGTTTATAGTCTAACAGAAGTCAATTGTAATTGTTAGACATGGTTCCCATCTGTACTACTGCTCACTTTTCCAATGTCACCTAGCGAATGGAACCTCTGGGGCTGGCAGGTATCGAACCTGCATCCTTCTGATCTTTGTGCCCCATGGTAGGGGTAGGACAAAATGAATGTTTATATATATATATATATATGTATATATATAATATATGTATATATATAATATATACAGCATCCATTTTGTCCTATATTATATTATAGGCCTATGTGTGTATTTATGTGTATGTAATTGTGTTTGTATGTGTATGTGTGTTTAGAAGTCATATAGCACCTTTAGAAGCTCTGTGTTGTTTCTGAATCAAATTCAAAGATCATTTCATGCATACTGGGACATTGAACACCAATTTGTAGATGGTTGTCTCTGTAGGGTTAATATTTGCAAACTGTTCAGACAAACTACATGGATTCATTTTGTTGACACATAATTTGCTTTATTGGTAATGAAACAAATTTGAACTGCTCCATTTTAGATAAGAGCATTTGCACTGAAATTGAGGCAACTGGTGAAGACTTCAATTTTAGAGTAAGGCTCGGACATTTCATGTCTTAAACCCCAAATATATTTAAATCAATAAAACTGAATTAAAGGTACTAAAACAATTAATATTATTGGCAGCTCATTTTATATTATAGGCACCATTCATCACAATAGCAATGAGTAAGATGACCGGCCTCTTTTTATAGTTGCATTGTCAGTGTGTTATAGCAACTGATGTATTATTTACTTTGATATTGAATTTAGATTTATCCATATTCTGACGTGTCTGCTTATGTATTTTGAGTCGGAGAATTGGCCCATGGTCCACTGTCAGATACCCGCAGTGTTGTGCGTCTGCTCGTATGTAAACGGCCGCATTCATTGGGTCTGTGGGTGGCACGGATTTGTTTGCCAGTGGGCCAGTGGTTGTAGAGTTCTTGAGATAGCTATACAGAACTCTCTCTCTTGTGTGCAGTCATGAAACATAGTAGATTTGGTGACTGTTCAGGGAATTGCTCGTTAATGGGACCCCAAAGTCACATTTTAACTAACATTTTAACATGGAATTGTTTGTTTATTTAAATCGAGATCTCGTCTATGCATCGACACCAAAAAAACTGTTGAAATTTGACTAACGAAGAAAGAAATATTGGCACCAGACTAACAATTGAAACTGTTGGTGAAATGACATCTGATCATTGGACTGATGTGTCAGACATTCTGGGAAGTATCTGTGAACATTGCAGTGACGTTTTCAACAAGTGTTTATGCTCTTCAATAATCAGAAGCACTGTCTAATTTTTTCGGCTCCTTCTATTCTCGTTATGCTCCTACTATTCTCATGGGCTCTAAATTGTATCAATTGTGCTGGAGGCACTTGTTGACCAGGCACAACTGCTATATGTTTCTTGACTTATGTGTATAATTCAAACAATAGATGAGTCTTAAGAATTGAAAGGTTGGAACTGCCCATTGTCCTCTATCTTCATGCATGTATTTAAAAAGCATCATTTAAAAATTTTAAAAGCTGAAAACATTTCTTGTTCTTTATGTGGCCACTATGTTTTGATTTTCAGTTGAGGAATTGGTTATAGGAAGCATGAGAATGTAGAATGTGGTTGAGTCACTGTAATGATTTGAAGAGTGCCAGTAGTTGTAGAGTACTTGAGATAGCAATACAGAACTTTTTCTCTTTCTCTCTCTCTCCCTCTCTCTCTCCCTCCCTCCCTCTCTTTCTCTCTCTCTCTTTCTGGTGTATTTCTTCTGTGACAAACACAAAGGATAATTTGCCACAGGACAGCTTAGCAATTTAGAGGAGCTGTGACAATACCTTGGTGATCCTTTATGTAGTAGTATTAGCTCCTCCAAAAGTTTATGGTTCACTTTAATTTTTCAGCAAATTTACTAAGCTGTCATTTGGAGGCTCTTTTAATGGCTATGATTGGCGTCTATTTGTCACTATTTCTGTCCTACATGTTTGTTTGACTCCACAAACTGACTCACAAATAATTATATGAGTACACATTCTATTATGCTGCAAATTGACCTCTGGGTGATGTGACAAATTGATGACCAGGAGTGATTTGGTCTGTGGTGAATTGTCCTTCGACTGTTGGACTTCTTGAAATCTTAGTCTGACCTGGAATCTTAGTCTGACCTTGAGTCTTAGTCTGACCTGGAATCTTAGTCTGAACTTTAATCTTAGTCTGACCTTGAGTCTTAGTCTGACCTTGAATCTTGGTCTAACCTTGACTGGAAACCCTGGTAGTTGCATAATGTGGCACATAGTTGATGGAAGCTGTTCAGGCACATCAAAATGAGAGGTTTTACATGGTTGCAATGATTTTCAAACAACAGTTTTAGTCCTGTGACCCTATTTTGGTGAAGACTTTATTATGTACAGCATTGATAAATCTTTGTCAAGTATTGCATAAATGTCCCAAATGACAAGGTTGTAGTTCCCGGCTGGAGAATACTGCTGTTGCTGTTCTATGTTAGCTTTGTACCTGTTCTGTGTTTATGCGATTCAGGACAGAGTAGGCATTTATCATAGATGGCCAGATACAGAATTTAGTTAAATATATTTAGGTAATGCAATGTCTTGTGTTAGTGTGATTTCTGAATGCTTGCTTTGCAATCGTAACTGCTGCGTTTTAACTTAAGCTATGCCGCAAAATCTGTCAACGTGTGTATATTTTCTCAAACTCTGAAAGGTTGATAGCTGTTAATACTAAATAAATTTAGTTTTAGACATCACTGGACATATTCTGCTTTTTGTAACACTGGCATGATCGTGTTTGTAATTTATTGTTAATTTGGTTTTAGTTTATTGTTCATACAGAAGACTTTTCGTATTAAACTTCATCAAGTCATGTGTTCGATAGTTTGGCGTTTTTCCTCAACAACTATGTACATCTGAAGTTTTCATGAGAAATTTTTATGAACATTTTAATTTTGGTGTCAATTTGATATTCCAGACAAACTCCAAAAGGGCCGGTTTTCTTGACCTAATGTACAACCATCAAAGAAAGTAGTTTCTAAGCGCTTCTAGAAATCTCAACAGTGACGCCTTCAGATCATGCATTCTCTATAATTGATGCCATCCTTGTCGACAATCTGGTTTGCAGGCATATTCGAAACAACCAACGATAGAAGCAACTCTGTCTGGTCACATCGGCTGGTTCATCTCTTCACGACGACGGCCAGAGTCCGTCGATGTGTCCTCTCACTCTCCGTGGTTAGACGCAGAGTGAACTTCACTCCTACGCTGGGCTCGCAGGCTTGAGAGCCTGTCGTGGAAAATAATCTGCTGGGCGATCGCTAGACTTGGGTGCGCTTAGTTCGATACTACGCAACGCAGTTACCGTGACAAAGATCGGACCACTAGGAGCCTAAGAACGCGTCACATCTTGAGGGGATGTGAGTCACCTTTGAAACCCTCCTCGGCCCTCGTCGAGCCGACCGCATGCCTGGCGCCTCTTCGTTCTTGGCTGGCGACTTTTTAGCATCGTTCAAATTGTTCAATGCAAAGATCCAAAGATGCAACAATGGCTGGCCTCGGTAATCGTCGAGAGTTTGGGTTATGGTTACCGCTTGCCCGCCACGTGCGGCTGCGGTTCCGTGGCCTTGAACCGCTCCCTTCATTTTTGCTTTAGGAGCGATGCGGCTGATCTTCCCAACTATCTTCCGATAGCAAATGTTTCTTTCCCATCTAGGTTCATTGAAAGGTTACTGCTTGAGAGGAATGAGAGCAGATTGCTTACTTAGAGGTAAATAACTTATTTCCGGTTTGCATATCGGGTTTCTGGAACGGCCATTCCACCGACACTGCTGCCGCACCTCCTCTCTGACATAGATTTTTGGGACTGTCAATAAATCTCAGTTCACCCTCCTATTGCTTTGTTTGACGTTGCAGTGCTGCTTTGACACCGTCGACCATATCCTACTCAAGCACCTGAAATAATGGCGTGAATGTCAGCTAGGTCTGCTATAACACGTACAGTCAACACTATAGCTTCATGACATTTCGCTCTCTTTTCGATAAGACAAACAAGATTCGGTCGTAGTGACTCTTTAAGCTTATTCGCCACTAATTAAATCACTTCTCAAGACCCACGTATATAGTCAACATTTCGACTTCTCACATAATAATTCAACGAGTTCTTCAGTATGGCTAAAAGCATAATATACCAACTGTAGGATATAAGTTTCTTCGCAGCAACAAACTGATCTATATATCTGCTCTCTCGGTGTCAACTTAAATTTTGTCAAGAAGTGTTTTTAACTTTCTGATAGTCATCTAAATCAGTTTAAGACAACCTGTTTGGAATACATGTAGTTAGTCTTCGGACTCATCGACGATAGGCCTAGGCCTAATAACAATTTGAGCCGGAATTCACGTTGAAACTCCATTCAAAAATACCGTTCAAAATAATTATAATGACACTCCCATCACATTATTTGGAATTTCTGGCAAGACATGCGGTATTTTCCTAATTTTAGCCAAAAAGTTTCACTTAAAGATTTTTTTCCTCTTCCCATTCTTGTTTTCTTCTTTGTTCCTCCACATCTGCTCCTAGGATCTGAGTAAGCCTACAGGCCTACGTTGTCTCTCATTCTTTTATAAATTGAGCTTCCTTCAGTGCCATTTTTACTTGTCCTAATTTCTTGCTACTTCTGCCAGTTCCAAACTTTTTGTGTGACGACTCTTTTTTTTCTTGTCTGGATTGTTCTGCGGTTCCACCTCTACATTTCCCGATCATTTTTGTTCTTCACGTTTTCTCTTCGCCTCAATCTGTTGTGGACACATATAGACCTAGCTCTTCGTCACTCTTCGTTGCCCTTTCAAATTCAATCATCTGCGCCAATCCTCTCCTTTCAGTAAATTCCCTTTCTTTTCTGTGAACTATTCCAATTAGATATCCAGCTGTCTTTGCAAATCAAGTTCTGCAGTGTACGAACTCGTTCCGACCTCTTCTCTCTCTCTCTCTCTCTCTCTCTCTCTCTCTCTCTCTCTCTCTCTCCCTTTCTCTTTTTCTTTCCATCTCTCTCTTTTCTTTTTCTTCTTTTTCTTCTTCTTCTTCATCATCTTCTTTTCTTCTTCTTCATCATCTTCTTCTTGTCTTATCATCGTCGTCGTTGTCGCCGTCATCGTCATCACCATCAGTATAAATGTAGTCTGCATGTATAGGGCCTACATGTAGAATCTATGTTGGTCTGATTTCAAATCCCAGCCTGAAAAGCAGTATGTAATATATATATATATATATATATATATATAATATATATATATATATTAGGGTGCTTCTAAAAATGAAAAGTTTAATAAAGGCATTCCCCAAGCCACCATTCTGTTTCATTAGCTCTACAAATGATAGAGTTCAATTTTGATTAAAAACAAACAATATTTAGAACTTGACCAAAGCGCACAAACTTTTTACAAAATGCTCAATGGTTCGTCAATATTCAACTGTTGTTAACGTGCAACTTTTGCTGCTATATTACAGTTTACTGTGACTTGGCTTGCATAATGGCTACAGCTTTGGTTGGGGCTGAAAATAAGCTTATGTGGTGCTCAACAACCTGTGTAGGAGGTATGGATTTTGCTCCTCATTTCGGGTAATAGAAGAGTTGAATTCCTGAATGAGGGCAATTCTACGCTCAGCCAAGTCATTGACGACTTTCAAGGAAAGACACATTTCCAGATTTCTGCTATATTCTGGCTGGTATTCCCATTTGCATGGATCAAGTTTCAGAAATGTCTCATCCAGGTTAAGAATCCTGAAGAGTTGCATGGTTGATCTGTGACAAAATTGTGCAAACCCTTGTTCACAGGTTCACTGAATGACAAGTTGTGTTTCAGTGGATTGTCAGGTCCATTGTATGTGTTCAGGGCAGCTATCATCATTCTCTTTTCAGTGAAAGACACATTCTTGTCAAAGAAAGCAAAGCCTAATGAACTGCTAAGACAGATACCACAGATGGCGGCTGAATGATGTGGTCCTTGTCTGCATACAGAGACAACTTACGATGAAGAGCAACGTCGTTTCTAGGCTCTCCAGTTGCCGATGAACTCTATAATCTGTATCTCACGTATATACAAGTTACAAACATATATAATTCTTTCAAGTGATCCTAGACTTGCTTTGCCATAATTATGATGATCTACAACGAGATTTCCTTGGTCTATGAGTGAAATGGAACCTGGTTATGGAACAACCCCATCTTTATAAAATAAATAGCCCTTGCCATCCAATGAGCACGATGAACTGCTCCAGGATACAGGAAATGTATACCTCGAGGAAGAACAGCTCCAAAGAAAATGATAGTGAGCTCCAAAAGTTCACGATAGTCATCTCGCTAAGTTTAAGACTTGTCGTCCAAATTCCTTCACGAGTCTGACATATGCTCCACCTTTGACTCCGGTAGCGTCAAAACATAAACCTGAGACGTTCCTGTAATCCCCATTCATCTATGGTCTGTGCAATTTCACGAACCATAGCCATAGTAGCTGTTGTTCCATCATGGAGTTTTGGAACGGATTACAGTTTTATGACGTTTTGACGTGATACTAGAATGGGAAGCCTGTCAACTTTCTCTCTTCCAGGTGCTGTGAAATCAAGCATGATCTTGCCATCCTAGTGCAGCATTAACGGAACTGTGGGTCAAAAGATGCCTTGACTTCAGAAGCAAACTGGTGTCAGTGTTTGATTCTTGCTGTCCTGATCGCACTGGAACTAATAATAAGCTCATCCACTTTCCGTGAGTATTTTCCACCAGCAGCCAATGATGAAAATACATAAGCAGCCTTAGAAAAATAAAAATCGTTTGGTCCACCCTAATATATATATATATATATATATATATATATATAGGTCTAATAATATGTCTCAAAACTGCCACCATTGGTCAGGACCAATTCTCCTTCCAATGTCAATTACTATAATATTCATTCATTCGTTCATTCGTTAGGCTAATTCATTCCTTTCCGAAGAGCGGAGCGCTCTGGCGATACGTCAGAAACCGGGCGACAGAGATCACCTACTAGGTAATAGCCTATACGACGGAGCATTAAATACGGTACCAATGAGGCGTCGTCAAACGAGCGCTCCCCATTCGAGATGCGTTTCGAGACAGAAAGGCAGTGATCAGATTTCAAGTAATCGGTTCAGAAGTCATGGATTTAAATGGGTCAAATAAACCATTCCTTGTACTTATCCAAGTGGCTGTTAACTCTACGTCTATAGGCGCTAGTTGCCTATGATGTAGGCCAGGGGTGTCAAAGAACCGGCCTACGGGCCATTTCTGGCTCACAGACAATATATTTCTGGCCCGTGGAGCCTTGTCTAAAGACAACACAATTGAGAGGAAAAGGTCTAATTTTGTAATTTTTAAGGTTTTATGAGTACTCTGTGATGTTTGTAATTGATAATGCATCTCAGAATCACGTTTTCAAAGCCAAATTCAACTTTTTGTATGGTCTCTCTTAGATCCCCACCCCATTTTCCTCATGCGCCTTCGACATTCTGGCCCGCCACTTGCTGGAAAATATTGCAACTGGCCTGCCATCGCGAAAGGTTTGCCACCCCTGATGTAGGCCTATATTAATAGACGTGCGTAGAGTGAATATTTTGAATGGCCTGATGAAGATATGTTGGCCTGCGGGTTTACTTAATTGTTACCGACACAGATCAGAACTTCTTACATCGAGGTAGCTTAACGTAGACCCTAAGAGCAACCTTTTAGTTAATAATCAGGAATGCTTTATGGCTATACTCTCCATATTCGACTGTTGCTATTTTGTCGTATTTCGTCGTCGTATTGCTCAGAATACTGCAATTATATGTGATGGCAGAGAATGCCAATTGTACAGAGAGCGCAATCCATGCATGGCTATACAGTTATATCCGGTTGAGTGAACGTGAGAAGAATACCGCTCTGGTCGGAGCCAGATCTATAATAAAAGTCTATCGATCGAATATCACCGTATGCGTCAAATGCTTAACCAATTTGTATGGCATGCAATACGATATTTAATGGCTAATTTTTGCTTACACACGCTTCAATCATTGTGTTGTCATTGCTCTATTGAGCCATCTTCATTCACAGGGGGTTGAGCGCATTCCAATCGCCTCTGCTGTCCTCAGTAAATCAATCTATCAATCAACGAAATTTGATATTGCCCCTCTTCAAGAAATCTACTCGGAGGCGCTAAATGAGATGCATTGCTCATCGAAATTCTCATGCTATAATAACAACCGACGTCGTTGTCTTATTAAATTCCGCGTATTATTGTACATGTTAATAGGCCTACCCTGCCTTATTTCAGATTATGTTCATGCTTCCTCATAGGCCTAGTGCATGTAATTATGGCCAAAGTATGTGTATCATTTTTTTTGTCGTGATAATAATTTTTTGTAGACAACGTCCGTTCAGCCTCGGATTCATCCAAAACTAACTCATTGGTTTGCTATATCATCTAAAGAGGTCTTAAAAATCTGCCTTATCGTAAATTTTCGAGACGTAATTTTATCCAGCGGCTCAAAGGAATCGTGACAAGTTCAGCAGCTCTGTAATAGCTCGAGGTTTCGGCTAGTTCCTCTCTACGATTTCTGTCAATACAGGCATTCGTATTGGCACTTTTGGAGAGTAGACCTATAATCGGGTGTATATATGAGGACAAGAACGGTCCTAGCGTCACTCAATTGCCACTTTGGGCTGATTCTTGCCTCGAACAATTGACCTATGTATTAGACATTCGCCAAGAGGGGCCCCGCAATTAAACTTTTGACAAATTTTATTATCTGTTGAACAAGGTTTACGGTCATTGGAGGGTTAACAACCGTGCGTATCCATGTAGATATGCAGATGACTTTGTTAAATGCGACATTTCATACGACACCATTACAATCCTTATAAAACCCCAAGCATCTGAAATTCTGAGTAGCCTATTACGGTACTGCACTTAATTGTCATTTGCTGCCCTAGAGCACGATTTCTTCCATCTAAGAGGCTCGTGATTGCCTTGCCTAGGGGCCCTTAATAATTATTTCTCTGCAAATGGGACCGGATTATTCTGCTTATGGCGAGGGATTTCTCTGGCTGGGGCCTGAAATTTATCTGGGGCCTGGAGTTTCTGTCAGCGGGCCTAGACATTTCTTAAGCCCACAGCTAGGAGCGTGTGATTGCCAAGACAGATTTGAATTGAAGGAGATTTCGCGGATCATCTAAAATCAGTCAAGGCAAACATTGGACCCAATCCGAGGAGATTAACAATAAAATGCATCGAGTATGAACATATATCAGTCGCACAACAATAATCTTGTAAACAGAGCAGTTTCAACCTAATAATTGCGCTGTGGATCATTATTATTATTATTATTATTATTATTTCAGAAATTCGATACCGCCTTACTTCCAAGATTTTTGCTCAGAAGTGCACACACACGCCTCGTCGGCAGCGATGAATTGAAAGTGCACGATCTGCATGAGTAGGCCTATCTGGACTTTAACGAGGCGCATATGAAGGCCTCTCAATAGAGTATTATAATGTTATGGACAGTCTCGAATCATAAACTTAGGCTTACCGTTTAATGCTTTATTATAGGGCAACACATAATTACCAACATGAACTTAATCAATAAGGCTGTACGGGAACAGCTTTCTGGAGTTAGAGTAGCAGACACATTGTAGTCACAATAGTTACGCGTCAGGAATGAGTCAGAGTTGTGTACTTTTACAGTGTCTATAGGCCTACAATTATATGCCATATGATATGTGCCTATTACATTCTAGCCGAGATGTTCAAGCAGGGAGGAATTAGTGAATTAGTGGTTTCCCTGAAGGGATAAAATCGGTAATTGGAAGGCTTACAACCGTACGTAGGCCTACGTGTAAATATGCAGATGATTTTGTTTCTTACATGGGATTTCTTAGGATGTGTATTGTGTAGGCCCTGTAGCAAATGGCGATTTTACATTTTCTCTTGATCTCAGCTGAATTAGACCTGAAAAATGAAATAGCTTAGTCCCTTAATTCCTGTGGAGATACGTGGGCATTAAACATTTGCCTACCCAGTGCACACGAATAATCTACTAAACTAGCGAAAACAGGTTTCGACAATCATGGACATTGTAGCTACATTGTTGGAGCACTTCGACAGACCTACAACGTTGTACCAATGTGTGAGGTGGCTGAGTATTGAATTGGGTCATATATATATATATAAATAAATTAATAAATATATATATGTATATATATAGGCCTATATGTGCACGCACGTTTGGTCTCAATAATTAGATTTTTATATAGTGTTCAATGGACAATCTGTGTAGAAAGCAACTTCACCAAACAAATGAAGATTACAATAATATATATTCCTATAGATATAATATATCGTTTGCAAACAAGTCATAAAACTTACTGAGACTTACATGAGTTGTTAGTAAGACTAACGTTCAAGACAGCTTAACAGTCGCGATCCTTGAATACGCAGCTGATATACATTTATAGAAGTCAAAGACGACACATTAATTATGTTATTCAAGGCTTCGAGTGTAATGAACATAAATTGGATGTTTTTAATTTATCCGAATGAAGCCATTGACCAGATTGAAAGCATAGGCCCTACATGCAGTCTATCCATTTATGACCAATTATGTTCAGGCGTGACTGGAGAATCTTAACAGTCGACCTATCAATGATTCGAACGATTCCCAATGGTGGATAGAGGCCTATCATTGTTCGTGATTGCTCAAATCATCGTTCTCGCAGATTCTGTTGTCGGGGAACCAGTCTTGTCCAGCGAACGACCGGTCTCAGCTATTTTTGCTGTTTTATTGTACAAGCTTTTAAATCAGTTTTCGCTAGTCGTCATAATGGAACGCCGTAAGAGCCTTCAGCGGAGCTCGCATGGCGAATGCCGTTACGGTACAGCGCGGCTGCTAACAGAGAGGCGCATGAAATGCCCATAACGGCTTTCCGTACAATGCAGGACTTTAATAGACACCAGCTAACGAAAGGAAAAGACAGAGCAGCGTTTGTCAGAGAGATAAATTTTACAGCAGAGTGAGCAACGACACTCTCAATGCTTTTATAGACTCATCGATTTAAAACAAACAATCGGCCAGACACTTTTAATGCACTCGACAATCTTCTGTGTTCTAAACGGAATATTCCAGCCTGTGTTTTCTAACGGACGACGCCTTCGAAAGACTGTTCTAGTCGGCGGGAACTTCTGATTCTGGAGAGGATGATATTAGGACTATAGCAGCAGTCATCTAACCAAATCATGTCACGATCTACTCTCGCAGGCAACCGATTCAACGTCGGTAGGTGTTCTCATACCACACGATTAGTCTAGTTAGCAATTATAAATACCTAAGATACGATAGCATCCGTCTGTTGCATGTACTGGATCAACTCTCAGCTCTTTTTCTGGCGCCTTCATACATCTTAATCTCGGTGCTCTCTTCCTGATGCAACTTCAGCCAGATTATAATGACCACAAATAGGCCTACTATCTGAACTGTGCAGGGGTGTCAATCCCCTCTGAGTGATGGAGGCAAACCCCGGTCCCAAGTGCCAGAAAGGCAAGATATTCCCCCTAAGACGCAGAAATGTCCCCCTCCTACCTGAAATTGGAGGCATTTGCCTCCGGACCCTCCTATCTTGACGCTTTTGGAACTGTGCTGGGAACTCATCGACACCGACAACGGTTTGATCTTCTGGATTTTGACCAGGCGCCGGAACGAAACGAAAAGTTTGGCTCTTGTGAACTTGATTTTATATTTCGCAGGTGAATAAGCTGGTCTCCCTGGCGTGGCTTTTGTAAGCAAGTAAGTAAATTCTTTATTCAGGCGTCTGCAAACGCACGACATGTAAAAATTAAGAAGTACGAAGAAAAACCTCGATAGGTCTATGCATAGGCTGCCAAAACCATCTAAACTTCAAAACAATGCCATATAGCAGCTGAAGGCCGGGCAGGAGGAAGAGTCAATGGGGATTAAGACGCTGATATAATCATCTTATAGGGGGAAGCCACACCGGGTGAAATCATCAGCCCGGGGAACAGACCTGTTGTGAGCACGTTGACGCAACTGGTGCTCCGAAGTATAATTGGAGGAAGAAGATTCCTTAGAATGTGGTCAGGATCAGAGAGGATGGAGTTGAAAAGGGAGACATCGGCTCGTTCGCTGAAACAGTTTTCGAAGCTTTGCATTATATTGCAATACATTTAACTGAACTTCTTGCGACCTCTGCATGCATCTTTCTTTGAAAT
This sequence comes from Bimastos eiseni, assembly GCA_959347315.1. Classification (NCBI taxonomy): domain Eukaryota; kingdom Metazoa; phylum Annelida; class Clitellata; order Crassiclitellata; family Lumbricidae; genus Bimastos; species Bimastos eiseni. The sequence goes on along the minus strand of OY365806.1, from coordinate 56,274,399 downwards.
CTGATTTCCTATCCCGATTCATCCTTTCCGTTTACCTCTCACCACGTTCCGATACTATGTAGCCTACCACCCAACGTAATCCCGTGTAGGCCTACCTGTCACAGCATCATGCCTCCTTGACCTGGAATAAACTTAATTAGTCTCTCTGGGCGCCGTAGATATCCTGAGATCAAGTCATCGTAATTGTGAACTTATATAGCGCCACTTCGAGAGAAACTCCTCAGAGGCGCTCTCGACCTGACAACACCATGATAGAAATAAATGGGTTTGAAACGCCTACGGATAAGGGACAAAGAGAGGCCGAAAAGTTCATTACAGAGGTTGCTAGGCTACCTATTCCAGAACGATGGACCGACCACAGCCAGGCATTTATGGAGCTCTGTTGAATTTAGATGAATTGGGACAACCAGTGGTCGCCTTGCGTGGCTGAACGAATGAGTCTTTATAATTATGTGGCCTTGTTTGGATAATAGGCCTATATACAGACACACAAAAGCTCCCTGAAATGAACTGGGACTTGGTCTGCAAAACAAATTGCGCATAAGCATTGATATCTGAAACTCAATGCACTTTTACATCTATAGACAGCCAGCGTAGATCCTTCCTAATAAACGTTTGTAGTTAGGCCTATATATAGTCTGCTCGAACTTTCGCATATCAGGCGAGCCACTACATTTATTAGAACTGGGCCCATGAGAGGGCAAACGGGCAAATGTCGATGGCCCAGCGATTTTTATGGGCCTGCAATCAACGTATGATAACTATTACAATCAGTCAAACAAAGTTTATGATCTATGCCTTGTTGGATATAATATTACAGACCATTAACTACAACACTTCACGTGGAACCTGTTGCAATCGATTAATGGAGTAGGCATATAGTATATAGGACAAAAACGGACAAAAGTCCCCGGACAAAAGTCCCCGGACAAAAGTCCCCGGACAAAAGTCCCCGGACAAAAGTCCCCGGACAAAAGTCCCCGGACAAAAGTCCCCGGACAAAAGTCCCCGGACAAAAGTCCCCGGACAAAAGTCCCCGGACAAAAGTCCCCGGACAAAAGTCCCCGGACAAAAGTCCCCGGACAAAAGTCCCCGGACAAAAGTCCCCGGACAAAAGTCCCCGGACAAAAGTCCCCGGACAAAAGTCCCCGGACAAAAGTCCCCGGACAAAAGTCCCCGGACAAAAGTCCCCGGACAAAAGTCCCCGGACAAAAGTCCCCGGACAAAACTCCAGGACAAAATCCCCAGTTTAGGCAGGACATTATCCCCGGACAAAGCCCCTTTTTGGGGTTTGGTACGGCCAATAAAATATCAGACATCGTGTACAAATGAACTCAAAAGACGACTTTAAGGTGAATCTGCCGATCGAACAGATACCACAATTGCTATATATGCAAACGAATAATAATATTCTTGTCAACTAAATATTTTTATCTAAATCTGCAAAATCTATATCATACTTGCAAATCAATTATACCAAAGAGAAAGACATAACGTTGTGGACCAAATGACTAAGCACAAAGAAAGGGTCTATGAATTACGCACAGCGATGCATTCAGCGTACATATAGGCCTATAGCCTACTAACATAAAAAAGACCAAGGAACTATAGAGATCGACGTAGGCAAAGTCTAATTAATCATATGTTCGCTTAAACCTCCATATTTGCTAGTTAACTACTGAATGAGAATAGCTGAGTGACCGCATATAAACTGGAAGTAGGCCTACTGTCCAGGTGGAGTTACATAGATGGAACTATAAGCTAGAAGACCTCAAAATAGCAGTCGAATTAAACCAATTCGCATTAGACGAAGATTCTGCTAAAGTAAAAATATTTTATTCTTAGGGGAGGGCTTGTCTTACTTTGGGGTTTTTGTCCGAAGTTTTTTGTTGGAGGCTTTTGTCCGTTCCCTGATTATTACACTATATGGGCTAAGCCCACATCTGTAGCCACATGTTTAAATGGGCCATAATCAACACTAGCTGGTGCACATGAATGCGTGCATCTGGATAGTAACGGATCTATAGTTGTACTAATCGTGAATCTGATGTAGATGGCAGAAGCACGTGCAACGGAGGCTAGACCTATGTATACAATCCTCACACGTTCTGAAAGAAACAATTCCTGGTAAAGGGTGGTATATATCAAATGAGCAAATTTCAAAATGGCGAAATCAAAAGGGTGTCAGCAAATGGGAGAATATCAATAAAGCGCGTGTTTATAAGCGCGACAAACAAAAGGCCGCATGTTTAAATGGGCAGATGGAAACAATAGTCAGGCCTAACAGCTTGAAGTTAAAGTAAACGGCAACAGCTCGAATTTTAATGTAAACAAAAGTGAACACGAAAACACAAGTAAACTGCTAAGATTCAATAGGTCTAAATCAAGGATCAATGAAGTTCAATGGGCTTAATTAAAAGAGCTCCAAGTTATATTAGGAGTATAGTAAGCAAAACCATTGCTTAGAAAAGGTCTGCTCTGAAATCTTCGGACGCATTACTATGAATGAAGTCGTTCTGATCAGCACAACATTGTTGCAAGTCTTATGCTTTAAATTGTTTAGCCTGAAAATTAGTTTAGAATTTGTGAAAAGCAACAAAGGTAAGGATTTGTTGATTCACGATGGTTTCTCATAATTGCCGAGAGATAGCGTTCATTCGCCCATTTTAACATGCAGCCTTTTGTTTGTCGCTCTTATAAACATGCGCTTTATCGATCACTTGCTTTTTTTATTTTAGCTCATTCGATGACGCCCTTTTGATTAAGCCCTTTTGAAATTCGCCCATTTAATACGAAACCTTCAGGGTCACACACAATTGATCCTAGGAAAGCGATGATGTAGATTGTACAGATAAATGTTTAACAAATCCACGCGACTCACAACCCAGATGAACGGCATTTTTCCAGAGATCAGCCGCAGGTTGTTGGATGACATCCAGGCGCCAATCACCTCCGACGTCATAAACATTTTTCCACTTATGGACACAGCCTCTGAAGCTGAGTCCTGGACATATGCCTGGATCTCATCGGAATTTTGATGCTCTGCAACCCCCAAATAAAATAGAACCTGGCGGTATGAAGGATTTAAAGTAGAGGCCCTAATATGGAACCCTGTGGCAAGACAAAGAAGTTCCTAGATAGAATGAAATTCCGGGTGGAACCAGAAACCCCAGACTGACTGCGCCCAGTGGGGCTTAATTATGCTGTTACAAGCGCCTTTTAAGCGATCGGATACAACGCACACGGCATTAATTACGAGAAACTATGAACAACTATAACTATGTAATAATAGGCCTACAATTTCAGACTAATTAACATAAACGTAGGCCTATTTCTGGACCACAAAATATTTTATTGACAACAACGATGAAAGCTTCAAATATAGGCATATTGTCTCTTTTCTGAGTTATTTGATGCCGCATTGTTTAATGGAAAACCTCAAATTCAATACATTTTAGAATATTTGAAAGAGTGATTGAACCAACAAAACCGTGGAATGGAAACTACGAAACGAAATAAATTAACGCGTGACATCGACAGAAATAGAAAGAGATGACAACAAGAAATTAATTCAAGATGCGATCTTTGTTACGTTATAAATGAAAATATAAAACATGATGACATAATTATTATAGACTTCAGTACCCAGAGTTCAAATAAATAACACACGGTTTTAGAAAGACTGCAACTATGACACAGCAGACATGATATTTTATCAACAGATGACGTTTTTATCTTTAATCTCATAAGGGCCTAACAGACTGTACAGGGTATGCCTCCGAGATTTACAAAGTCATTACTGACTACATGGTCAATTCTGACCACTAAGCGTATACACGAGAATAGTTATAAAACAGACCACTGCCTGTGTAAACTTACGTCCATTAATTGTAAAATGTCAAACCTAAAATGAGCATCAAGAACCCTCAGACTTTATGACGGGTCTAAAAGTAGGCCTATCTGGGCTACACTGAGTCTTACTGAGGATTGCGTAAAATGGCTAATGATTACTGTAAGCAGTTCAAGTGCTTCTGGCATCAATAAAGACCTGCTAGCCTATGATTCGAAGATAACGAATTCGCAACACGATTGAGTCATTGTTTATTGGGTACGATGTCTCCTCTTGACAACGCAGAGAATGGTCTTAGTTTGCATAATAATTAGGTTGAGTCAATTGATCCAATATAGGTCTATATTAAGTCATTGATGTTGCCATCCATTGAAAATATTTATGCGCTCTGGTGCTTCAAACGCAGACTACATTGGAATGATGCATCTGTTTCCCTGCATAGGACAACATGCAATGTATATAACTTTTACTGGAATAATGTACTACAGATCGAAAATTATTAAATTGTAAAACTGTGTATATGGCTAAATGGCTGAATGGCTAATTTCCGATGGATTCAACCTGTCATTTAACTATCAGATCCGCCACCTATATACATTGTAAAAGAGGAAACCTGTCACGCACCTACAGGCCTAAGAGAAATTCATCATCCAAATGTCTTTTTTTACGCTATTTCAAATTGTCATTTCGATCAAGATAAAGTCTTTGAAACTTGTGATTTAATGTCCTAGGTAAATGTGACTAGTCTAGTGATCGACGATGTCCATCGTGTTTAGGTCTAAGACATTTTATGCTTTATAAATCCGGATAGCGAATAACATAGGCATACATGCATATCGGTTATTGATTCGTTAGAAACATCCAGTGTTTAGACTTTCATATAGGTCTCTATCATGTGAAGACTCACCCTCTCTGAATGAGCAACTTATAACCGGTAGGACTAAGCGTATAACCTTGTTGTTCTAAATGTTATATGATCGAAAAGATGGTAGGGCGAAGATGACGGAACTCTTGTTTGTTGTGTCTTGAAGGAACGACGGAATCGCACGAGAAGATGAATCAGATGGAGCAAGTGATTGTCTTCATAGTCGTAGGTGTTGCAATGGTTCTCTTTCTCGGCGTCTTCATCGTCTTCGTCTGTCGATGTAACAAACGATGTCCCACCTACAGATACAGCCTCGCCCTCTTCGACGACCACGCTCCCCGTCGTGGCGTGGGTTCGATACCCGCCTTCGTTGGTCTGCCTCTGCCATCGACGACAGTGACCCAGTCACCTGACAAACGACGAACGACGGACCCCCTCTGTCCTCATCTGCCCCCCTACTCAGAACAGTGGGCGACGGTGGCAAACACTCGATCGGAGACTCCACCTCCAGAATATGCTTTCGTCAGCGAACTGGTTCCTCTGTCAAGGCCGCCATCTTACCAGTCTATGAAAGAAGACGACGAATCAGAAACAAACAGTCGACGATTTGTTTCCTATGAAAGGCATTGACAGGCATTTGTAAAGATTCCATTAAGAAGCATTCCTCGTAAAAACTACGTCCATGTAACATCGACTGCCCTGCTTAGTCGGAAGACTTACATCGATTGAGGCTCATGACCATAATACCCATGTATACCCGAAGATGGCAGACTCCATGTTGGAAAGTGAAGAAACATCAAAGGCTGAAGGTAGATAGAAGTTGTCATTGTGAGGGGTTTAGGGGTAATTCAGGCTTAGCCTTGAGTCTTATTTACAAATTGCACAGGAAGCCAGCGCATCTGAACGAACAGAGTTAACACGTTTACACAAAACGATGAACACAGCAGCTGCAAAACGAGCAAGAGAATTAAGTATTGCGCTGAAGTCTGGTGTAAACAGTATAATTTATAGATCTGTATTGTTGTAATATTCGGGGCGAGAGCAGATAAGAAAATAGGCTTAATGATCTAAGGCATGTCTTAGATCATATCTTAGAGTAATAACTTAAGTCTGTTATGTGAGATTGTAACGGGATATAACTTTTCATGGGTCAAGGGTCACCACAAGTGACGTACAATTTAGGTGCCTGGGTTACAGTTGTTTGATAGCGGAACATCAGTGCCAACAAGATCAGCGCTGGATGGTCGCAAAGCGACGATCATCTAAGAGTGGCGCTAGAATACTGCGATGAAGGAAGGTGTAAAAAGGCGTTTCAATTGACGCTCAGCCGGACGCATATCATCCTTGTCACGAATGCGTCGTAAAATAAAGTTATCACACACATGCGCTCAACTTCTAATCGACGACGTTGACGGCTCGATTTAAGCTCTCAACCGAATAAAGAGACGAATCGAATCGTAGCGAATTGTTGCGTAGCGCTATTTTGGTCCAGTATAAATAATAGGCCTAGTCATATTTTCAGAGTAACAACCGGACTTTGTGAAACGATCTTTGACTAATTCCTTGACTTCTAACTTATATTAATACAGAATCAGGATAGGCCTATTATAGCTAACAGATAAAACCTGCTTGAATAACTCAATAAAAGCAATTTTACCAGATTTATAGGATGTCAGTTGTAGAACAACGTCATAATTTATTTCTGCTTCATTTAGACGATGTTTGTTCTGCGCATAGCCTATTTAACAAATAATTTAACCAAGATACTACTCTACTTCCTTCCAGTTTATAGACCGTTTGAAGTCTGTATTAACTACTCGATAGTAATTACACTGTTTGTTGGGTAGAGAGAGCCACTGATGAGTTTTCCTCCTTAAAGTGGCATTTAATAAGTATTAGATTAGCCTACAATTACATGACAATCTTATTGGCATGATCAATTTGCCTCATTAATTTACTTAGTCATGTCATATCGCCTGCGTCGCTTCGCGACGGTTGGCTGCGTGAATGGCTTTATGTGATGCCCAGCCTTGTCTATCACGTACTGCGCCAGTTCCCTTTAGCCAGTCCACATGATCCACATTAAAATATTGTCAATCCAAGATATTCTAGGCTTTCCGCGATTTCTCTTTCCCTCAACAAGACCTGTCATTATTAATTAAGCTATCGTATTCCCTACTACTGAGCAGAAGGTCTTTATCGCTTGAATATTTGAGCGCTATTGTTGATGATGACTTAATTGCAAATCGACCTACAATTGACTTACCTATTAATCTGGTATCGTATCAACCCCCTATATTAATTGCTAGATTTTACTAAATTTATGAAACGAAAAGTTGATCCTTTGCTTAAGTATAATTGCAGTCATTCCTTTATTCTTTCACGACTGTGCTTCTTCTGGTGTGAATTGTGAAGGCGGTAAATAAGGTCACAATCAGGCCTGCTGAGGAGGGATCAGAGATGGCCCGGTGACCTTTTAGAGGACCGGGCCCGCACTGAATTTTCTCATGAAGGTTAAAGATTGTTTAGAGACCTGCTCTGCCTCGGGACTCGGAATTTCTGTCGACGGACCTGGCCACAACTGCCATAAATTGCCTTGCATTTGGATTGACCATACACGTAGGCTATTTTAATTAGAAGGATCATGACAAATTTGACGACCTATCGAAAAAGTAACTGCCATGTTATGAGAATCTTTTGAATATAAATCCAGTGCATTCTAGTTTGAAAGCAGAATTGGAAGCTGCTATATCAAGTTTTGATCTCGGCCAATCAAAGAGACGTATTGATATAGGTCAGTGTTACAGCTGGACTACGCTGTATTTCTGGTTGCATCCAGTTTACAAAATAAATAATAGCGCATAATATCTAGTTGATCATTTTCTAACTTTAGTATGATGCACCTTACGGTGCATCATTGAGTGCAATCACTGAGTGGTAGGCTATAACCCGCTGTTTGTATCATATGCAATATGTACAAAACATGTTGGCAGAAAATTAGGTAGGTCTATCTCATCAGACTATAGGTTTATATGATCTCTTTATTTCTTTAGTGCTATAACTGTTACTCAAGAGCCACGAATCGTTGGTCGTTTATAAGAAAATTCGTTATAATTATATCTCTGTAGGCCTAGGTTCAATTGTTTGGATCGAACAAGTCGAGACACAAGATAAACAACAACCCGGATTGGCATATTAGGTTAGCTCTGAGGAGCATCGGAAAAATAGTAGTGCTTTCAGCCATCACATGGAAACATGTAGTAAACGCCAGAACTTCGAACCAGCAATTAAGGAAACCCGAACGCAAAGATCAAAATTGAATTAAGATCTTTAGTCGGTATCAGATATTTGTACAGTACTCTTCGGAAAAACTTCACGTAGGCCCTACGGTGGCCCTTTGGTACGTCTGACAAGACAAGACAAGGCAGTCAAACGTAACAGTTTCACAGACAAAATTGCCACGGCAACACTCCGCAACAGTATCGTAAGTTCTAAGGCAGTCTGTTAGGTGAATCGTTTATTGATTCAGAAGCATCAGAGATTGTGAGAAAAACTCGTCAGTCGCGCAATTAACATAGCAAATGTAGGTCTAATCTGCTAATTTCGTCAACAGGGCAATCCTAGCTAAAAAATACACCAAAAATAGTTAGGTTGGCGTAAACGGATTTGTTAAAAGATGACCAAACGATAGTTAGCCTACTAGGCCTATAGGTCTAATCATCTACAGTCATGATAATATCTTATAGTCATTTCTAAAACCTACATCCATCCTACGAACTCACCGAAGTCTCACCTCTTGCTATCTCATCCTTCAAGCGCCCTTGTAGCGGCATCGCCTGAGTTTCGGCGCTCTAGAAATTGTCCATTTGATAATAATCAAAAGTTTCCGCTTAAAACTGAAAACCATTGTTTTCTTTCAAATCCTATCCTGAATTCTCCTCTTGCTCTCCGTTCCTCGCTATTTAAACTCCGAACACTTAGGGGCCATTCACATATTATATAACGCACAATATCTCAATTTTTGACCCACCCTTACCCCTAATAACGTTATATAACAGCAGCTGTGAGCCCCCACTCCTATATTATATAACAGACATGCTACTAGAAATGAGGATCACAGTATCACATAGAATTCATTGGTTTAATATTGCACTATCAGGTATTTATCGATAGGTTTGCGGTACAACTCTACCTATTTAACAGCGTATGATACAGAGTGTATACTAAAACTACAATTGGGTATTTAAGCAAACATAAACTATTTACACATACTATAGAAAATGAAATCAAACATCTTGATAATACCTAGCAAAATAATTATTTCAAGTAAATTAATTTTAATTTAAATCACAATCATAACAAATCACACAGAATTGAATGTATGAGTGTATGCACAGGAAATTGTTCAAATTGTAATCAGGAAATTCTTAAAAGTGGATTTATTAATAATAAATCAATTCGCCAGGTGACAGCTGATGGTGCTAGTTTTGGCTCACAATATATTGTGAACTTCGAATAAACAAAAAAGGCCAGTGGTACATGGAATTTCCAATTGGCAGGCAAACAGGTAAAAAAAAGCATAAGCTGAAAAAGTTTGTGTTATAACAAAACCTTCAACCTACCCCCCACCCTGCACAGTATAACGCTAACAAAATAGGAACCCACCCACCTACCCTCTGAGCGTTATATAATATGTGAACGGCCCCTTAGCCGTCTGACTGTCACAGTCCTCCTCATTGGACTTTTTCTTCCTTTCAGAAGAGTTCATTTATTGTCAAAGTTAACTCTCAGATACTGATAAGAGTTTCTATGATGCATTGGCTTTGTTCAGTTTTATTATTTCATATTTCCTCTGAGCAAGATTGTCAATGGGGATTATTCCCAGTTTCCGACCTAATAAGGGAGGTACGTGACAGTAGCCTTTTAGGAAGTTCTTGTAACCGAATTGGATTTGTGGATTCAGCTTACAGTCTCAGGTATGTTTTTGGTATTTTGGCGATACTATGTTGCGTGACAAGTGTAGATTGAAGCATACAAATATTATATTGCTTATACGTTCAGAAAATGTTTGTTCGAATATAAGTCTACTTTAATTAGACCTAGGCCTACCAATGCAAGTGATAACGGATTGTATAATATTAATCTATGAGCTTAGGCCGACTCACTAATATAAGTATGTTTGTTCGTTCGTTCATTTATGAGTAAGCCTAACTTCTGTCGCCTCGTCTCGTAATGTACCAGTTCAAACAGAACTTACCAAACTTCATCTAGTTAAACAAAACAACTTCTATAGCGATGCTTATTTTGTCCTTCAATTGTTATAAATTATCTGGACAAGTAATCTGACAAGTCGCACCGCTATAGAATGAACTGGTGTTATGCGCATTGTCTTTAAGCAACGCTGTAGTAATTTTGAGAATACTATTATCATGATATATAAGAGAGTCAACCCAAACGACAGCTGCTTCAGATTAATTATTCCTGGTCAAATGATGAGGGCTGAAAAACCTAAGTTTTTGAACAAAGTTATGGGTTCTAGGTTTTTCAGGTTTTAAACATGCACATAGTCGTACAAACGGCACTAAATTTTGGCATCGCGTCAATTGATCACCCGTCAGTTGCTCTTCTGCCTATTAGTCCTAAATGAATCTCTAGGCTGCGCGTCACAGACTTGTAGTTGTAGCTGAGACCGTTAGTAAAAAAAATTGATTTTACAGATTTGGAAAATAACAAAGCAATGCCCAGGGTTCATATCACACGTCCAGGCTTCATGTCACTCGTCCAGGTTTCGTGTCACTCGTCCAGGACGGACTATATATTTCTACACGGAGCTGTCGGGATGGAAAACAGGCAACGAAACGATATCGCTTGTCGGATATTCTGTTATATATCCGAGCATTGGCTCATTTATCCCATGCATAGACACTTATGCTTAGGACTTTATGCTCATAAATTAATCATATTATGACTCTCAATTAAGCTCTAGTAATTTCTTATTTAAAAATTTCGTGCTCTGTTACATCGTTCTTTTAATAAATGGAGAAGGTCGCAAGTGGAACATGTACGTTGTATCAATTGGGCTGGGTTCAATAGACAGGGGATCAATTGACGAGGGGATCAATTGACGGGGATCAATTGACGGGAGATCAAAAGACGTAGAACCTAAATTTTGACCCAGAAGTACGTGGAGAATATCTCATACACCCTTCTTTTGATATCCCTGCCATATTGCTATTAGCCGTTGACTGCTATAGTTTGAACTTTCGAGGTTTTTTTCAGAAAACCATAAAAATCTAGGTTTGAAAGGAATTCTACAGCCCTTCAAATGTCTACAGCTCTTCCGATGTACAGCCCTTCAAGTGTACGCTGGTACTGGGAACCAGGCAGCCAACTCCATGGCACCGACTGCAGACCACTGGGACAGCCGCCGGCTTTCTTTGGGGTCTGCCAAGTGTGATCCTTCCTCTACTTGACCACCATCTCTAGCGACTGTCGCACAATTCATTCGGGGACTTTCTCTTGCACAGGGGCTGTGGCGTAGTGAGGGCGCGAGAATGACAAGCTTGTCCTAGGGCGGAATTATTGTTGTATAAGCCCAAATTGCAATATTCAAGATTCTTATTGCTCTTGTCTAAACCCGCATGACGCCGTGTTTTTTCGCTTTTCTCGATTCAATACTAGCATATTAAACGATATACCGAAGGCCATCGAAATGATCGAATGGTACCTACATGTAGGGCCTAGTGTTGATAGACACGGCGCAGAAGAGAATTGACACAATATTATTATTATTACTAAATTTATTTCATTCGATAGGTGAGAAAGTCACGGTGAAATTAAGTTAACTAGCGTCTTCTTGCACGAGTCTTGCGATTAATATAGCACAAATTTACAGTCGACAACATCACCTTCGCTGATTTTTAATATTTATTGTTTTAATCTAAGCTTGATTTCAACTTATCAGGTAAATAAACATGTTCACACTAACTGTAGTTATAAATATTAATTTATTTTTGCGATTTTTTACTTTTATACGTTTATTAGATTAACAATGTGTTACAACGCTGTTAGTTACGAAAGAAGCTTTTCGAAACTCAAACTTATTAAAACCTATTTAAGATCTACAATGAGCGACTCACGACTTTCCGATTTAGCAATTCTTTCAATTGAACGCTCGTTGACAAGCACGATTATCTTTGACAAGGTTATAAGTAATTTTGCTGCAGTGAAAGCAAGAAAAGTAACCTATAATTTTAAATTGTAACTGTTGACAGATAAAAAAAAATAGACAGAGGCGGTATTGCCATTTTGTATCTTCGCCCCAGGCGGCACTCTGCATCGCTACTGCACATGGTGAGCCCATACTTTTCCACATCGAGAGGAAAGACCAGTGACATTGAAGCGCGTGTCAGAGTGTGAGCTTTGGAGGAGTAGGTCTAAGATGCTGTACTGTATTCAATCGAAAAGTACGCGACATCACAGCTGTAGGCTACGAGAGTGAAGGTCACATCGCTGCAAGGGTTTCAAACAATCATGCCCATTCCGGATGGAAAATAATGCCCTGGATGAGGCGAGTGCGTAATGACCGTAAGCAACCACGTTACACTACCACCTTGGATGGAGAGGTCACAGCTGGAGATCAAGAAGATGCGATTGAGTTACATGCCTATAATAATACAGTCGATCAGATGCTTAATAAAATAATTTTGACTGTTCAAAAACGGAAGTCATCGTTGAGTGAATGAATGGAAAACTTAAACTGTAGAAACGATAGGACTACATCATGAGTAGTTGCAGAGTTTCTGTGTGAAGATATTGGAGGCCGAAATAGAAAAGTATATGATGATGAATTGATGATGATGATGATGGTGATGATGAGTCTTACCTTTTTCGAATGTCATGTACTGATAAACAAAAATGAATTTTCGAAAGACGAGCATCAGACGAATATTGAATATTATGTTAAATCTAGAGACAAATGTGTTCTTAATACATGAGCACTAATCTGATTTATCTGTTTGAGTAATGTATCTTAAAAGGCGCAGTTCAAATACACGTAGTTCAAGAGTTGGGTTACATTTCAGCACATACTCCACAGCCACAGGGTCTAGAAATAAAAGCATCCAATTGATCATCCTATTGATTCTGCTGTGATTAAGCTGGTTCCCGAATCTTCGCTTTTGTGGGCGCTGTAGAAATGCTGAGATTACGATTACGATCATCAATAATCAAGTGATTTACAGCAGAAAGCTTTTCTGTGGACTTTGGGTTGCACCCGGCGTGAATGAAAGTTATCGCATAAGTGCTGATGTCGACAATTCTTTTCAATCAATAGTATACCTGAAGAACTTCCGCATTGCCTTCACAAAATTAACGCTTCTGTAAGCTTTCTCCACCAGGTGTTTAGTGACTGCTCACATGATTATTGTGCATTTTTAGATGTTTATTCAATGCATATGCTACACAAATTGGATTTGAATAGTTTTTTCTCCAGTGTGAATTCCCAGGTGATTCAAGAGATTACTACTCTGTGCTAATGCTATCTGGCAAAATGATAAGTTATATTGTCAGACTTACTGCCCCTAGGGGTTGCTGGCTGCTCGGGGACACCTTCCGAGGTTACAATGGTTAATCCCACTTCCGGTCCTGCTCCATAGCCTACGGGCCATTTCCCTTGCAGTCGCCGACTACGTCTCAAGCGCGATGTCAGGACTTCTCGCCCATACGCTCCCGCCGGCGCTATCTGAGCTCCTAGTATAGTGAGGGCCCCAGTTTGCACCACAGGATTACCTCGTGCCGGATTGGACATAATGTCCGTGACCTCGGGGCTGATGGTGGCGATCATCTGCTGAGCGGATGAAGCACCTGGGCTGGTATGGTCCCTACGAGCAGACTGATCTGTTTTTGCTTCCATAGGGCTCCTCACTATGACCGCTTAATTATTTTAAAGTTTAACGAATTTGTATGTTCAATAGTCAAACAATCTTTATTTACGGCAACTAATCCTCAGCTACCCGCTGCAGGTTTACATTTATTAATCACGTTTATACAACAAACAAACGAATTTTATAATCTACCAAACATCAAACAAACCCCTAAAACTGCACTAATTATATAGTTATGTAATGACAGAATTTATCCAAATTCCTTAGCTACTTTGTTCCCTATTCTTCCTAGCACAGCGCTATAAAAATGTACCCCAGCCGAATTCCGTCAGTTACAATGCATTCGCGCTATCGCCAGTTCTGGCCAAAAGTTAATCACAGTTATTTTTGTGCACATTCGAAATTTTTGGATGACACTTGCATCACACAAGTCGTAATACTTCCCTTATCAATTTCGCTAAGTTTTCTACACGGGAACTAATCGCGAATATGACTTTTTAATGAACTTTTACCGACTCGCTAACTTCCACCCTTCTAGAACTTCGACAACTTCAACACCACAGAATGGCCGCTCACGCGTCACCTACGCAATAGAAAAATACGTGGCGCCTCAAGCGACTACATCGAGAGCTTTAGCGGCGGGCCTCATTAGGCTCAGCAGCGAAAGCTCGAGGGAGACCGTTGCGCAGGGGCATTTGCGCAACAATATTCCTACAATGTGCATGGCTCCTTTTGTTCAATTCCAGGTGTTTCATTGCACATGTCTTGTGTAGTTTTTTCCCAGTCTGGCTTTTATCGTAAGTCTAATGGAGTTCAAGTTGTTGTCTCATTGAAATACGTTCTGATAAGGATAACATGGGTTATTTTATTGTGGCCTCTTGTACACTGTGTGCAGAAGAGTCAATACAACAGATTTGATATATTACTTTCCCTCCTTTCAAATTTCGCAGGTGAGCACGTGATGTCGCAACAGCGCGTCGATGTATGCCTAATGTAATGCAAATCCTCGAAAATTTCTCAGCGCACAACAAGCCACGTCAGGGAGACCAGCTTATTCACCGGCGCTATACCATGGTCACCAATGGTCAAACGCTACCATGTGGTGGTTAATAAACAGATCATACAGATTATACAGCATAGCTATAACTGATGAAATTGTGTAATAAGGATGATTGTGTCGTGAAGTGTTGCAAGGGTCGTGGGCCTATACATTCTATAGATCTTAATGTTAGGTTATCTCAAAATTCATAAAACTTACGAAAGTCTCAAATAAATATTCGTAAGTTTTCATGGTAGATATTAATAAGCAATGTTCATATTTATCACAAAAGTTCTTCATGGAAATCGATTGCAATGAGACCTAATAACTATTAGCATATTGGGCAAGCTCTCTATCGAGGATCGTTTCACGGAATCTTTAACCGCTGGTCAATCCTAAAAGTTTCAATTGCGATACATACACAATCAATGTGGTAACTAATGAACATACGGGTGACTAATCTAAAACGCAATTTTCGAACGCAGCGTAAATAGACCAGTAGGTCTACGTGTTAGCGTACGACCGAATATAATCGTTTGGCCTTTTATATTTAGATGTTACCTCATAATTCAATTATAAACATCGGCCTAAGGCAAACGAGATGGGACTTTGGAATGCGCTAAGAAGGTTCAAGTGCCTATATAAATAGATACAATTGATAGATCCCAACAAAGAGTTCTTTCCATTCAAATAGGCACTAAGTCCTGAGGGTCTGTTTCAAGGGGCGATGATGGCAGACTCATGGCACTTCGTAAAATATCTACCGTAGCAGTTCAACTGACCTCTTTTCCCATCTAAACGATACTTGTTTATTCGCTGTATATGTGTTGTGATGCTATTTCTGGTTCCATACGCCCCTACAGGCCTATGTATGTGTATCAGAGTTGTCCATGAGTCCAATTTTCATGACCCGACCCAACCCGACCCATTGAAAATGGATCCGACTCGACCCGACCCAACTTCTAAAGCCAAATGTCTGACCCGACCCGGCCCGATCCATGGTGTTGTGCCGACCGCGTCCGCCGGGCGCGCGCCGCTCGCGTCGCACCTAATCTTCGCTTTGGCGCCGTCTCTGTCTCTGCACTTTGAATTATTTTGGTGGGTCGAAATGGGTCCGGGTTTAAAACCCGACCCAATCCGACCCGCCAGACTCTTGACCCGACCCGACCCGCCTAATCTACAGATATTCTTGACCCGACCCGTGGACAACTCTAATGTGTATACATAATCAGTGGCGTCGCCAGAGCTTCGAGGTTGGAGGTAGCAAAAAGTTCCTAGCAACAAGGGGTCTGGGAGCGTCGTAAGGTCCCCCAGTGAGGTCTGGGACGGAGCCCCAGGAGCCTTCGCAATTTTTAGTATTTGATGCCTAATGGGGTACATTTCGGGCTCTTGTTTTTAAGCCATTATTGCGAAATAAAAGTACCCAAATCATCTCGATGTGAGAAAAAATGTGCCTAAATTAACATAATATAACATTTTATAGTGGTTCAGAAAATCGTATCTGTGTATGAACCACACCCTTTTTTCCTTTGTTTGCTCGTTATTTCTTTTGTTATGCCCAAATTTCTTCCATTTCTCCTTGAATGCCCTTACTGAATGTACTGCAAAGGTCTCTTCATTATATGCAAGAAAGCTGTGAAACAGACGTTAGAAAGCGTTTAGACGTTTATGCGTTAGCAGTCGAAGCATTGAAATTTGCAGTATATTTCTAGACGTCAACTGCAAGTCATAGTCAGATTTTAAAAGCGAGATGAAGCTAAGTTTTAAAGTAAAACTAGTCGTGCAACCCATCCTCATCTGGAAATGCATTTCTGTGTAGGGTTGTTTGCAAAATAGGTGGTGTATGCAGTGGCGTCACCTGAACTTGGAAGTTGGGGTAAAAATGTTGAAAATATCCTATAGATTAGGGGCCAGGGGAGTGTTGTAAGCTTCTTTTTCTGAGTCTGGGGCGGAGTCCCAGAAGTCTGCTCAATTTTTAGCATTTGATGCCAAATGAAGTATATACTTGGGCTCTTGTTTACCTAACATTTTTCAACTATAATTTCGAAATAAAATTACCTAATTATCTCGGTTTGTGACGAGGATTGACTATGTTATATGCAGACGACCTTAATTGTGAAATGTCAAATTACAAATCATGTAGGGTATCTACCCCATATAAAAAACTCCTCGGATTTGTACCAGTCCAAAGACCCAGCCAGGGCCGAGATTGGGGGCAGCTGCCCCTCGACTCCTCCCGTGGCGATGCTAATGTTCCATAATACACAGAACCTAGAGGCCTAAACAGCAATGTTGCTCAGCGAAACGATACTTGTACTATACTGAAGATTATCGAACTACAGTCTAGATCAGCATTGACTGTTATTTATTTCAATGTTATAGCGCGATACTCGAGTTACTCTTGAAAGTCAACTCAATAATTGTAAGAGGAATCATTGCTGTAGCTCTTCAATATCTGTGTTTGATAAATCGATACCTCTTGCCTTTTGGACTGTAGAGGTGCTGCGTATCTATAGGCAGAGCCCGCGGCTGAATGTCAATCATACGGTAGGTTAGGAGGCAGTCAACATGTTCCTTGCATAGCAGAGGCTGCCGATCAGAGTTGAGTTGCCCAAGTCGGTAGTTCGTTTTATATATGTGCCTGGATCATCTCGTTATCTGTTGCACTCGATATAGTTGCTATCTTATTGTTAATTAATTTACAAGGACACTTTGGAGTGTGCTAAATCGCTTCGCTCATTATAGCAAACGCTGAGTGAACTTTAGCAGAGACGAGTCACGTAGCTCATTAGTTAGCGGTTGCTCAGTGGCTGTCGATCAGAATGGAGTTGTCGAAGTCAGTGGGAATTGGACTGCTCGTCTTTACGATCGCTTGCCTATGTCTGGCCATTACGATCGGACTCAGTCTCCACTATACCATACCTAGGACCATCGACTATAAACAGAGAACAGATGCGGTCGGCAACTGCCAACCGGAAACGACGTCACCGGATGAAACGAATTGCACGCAACGAGGGTATGTTTTCCAGTTCCTGAATTTTACACCACATATGTATACATAACCCAGAGTAGACTGCACGCGAATTACTGACGAGAATGGGTGGCGGCTGCCCACAGAAATTACGGTGGGGAGGGAGCCATGATTGCTCCCACATGCCATTACAACCCAACGTTGGGAACTAAGAATGTTCAGATGCGGATTGTTAGGGATTTCAGTTGTTACTGAGTTACTGTTAAATGTTACCTTGTCATAACGAAAGTTATTAATTTTAACGTCACCGTGCATCCTCCTTCATTCGGGCTTGGGACAGGCGTAATCAGAGAACGAGAACTGATCGAGTCTCAGGGATCAATCGCCACACCTTAATACTATTTAATTACATGTATATGCAGGCGTCCCAGCTGACAAATAAACCCTTTCAACCCACAGTGAAAGTCCATCGATCGACTATTAGTTCAGCGTGGCATTTTGACATGGTTAGCCTACATTCATCCTCTCCTCTGCTCAATGCTCACAGAATAATCTGGTTCAATGGTGCGTACGCATGCAGACCCTCAGACCCTACGTGTGCGACGTTTAACACTGATCTCATAAACCTTACTTCTTAGAATTCATGCTTTACCTAAAGAAACATTGCAAGCGTCCAATGACGCCAACTCTTCGCCGTTTTGACTTAATTTGCTGTTTGCTTTAGCCATTTCAATGAGTGAGGATCTAATGAAAGCTACGAGTTCGCACAAGGATAATTAGGATTATATTGAGACGAATTGGACCTATTGTTCTACATGGAACAGTAAGCAGCTGAAGCATTGTTCGACATTACTGGGATTTAGCCATAAGCCATCCTTCTATCTCCATGCTTTTATTAAATCATACTTCAAGATAGAATCTTTAGAGACATATTCTAAGTGATTGGAAACATTATCAGAACCTGAGAAGCGCACTGTCGACAGGTAAGGTCCAAGAGGTCAGCTTCTAATTCATTTTCCAGCTTATATAAGTTCTTATAAAATTATGGTGAAAGGCCTATGCATGAGTTACCTATACCTATGCATGAGTTACCTATATCTATGCACGAGTTACCTATACTTATGCATGAGTTACCTATACCTATGCATGAGTTACCTATACCTATGCACGAGTTACCTATACCTATGCATGAGTTACCTATACCTATGCATGAGTTACCTATACCTACGGACGACAAACGAATGGTCTAAAACATATAAAATTATATGATACCATACATACCTTAAAGGTCATGAACCCGTTTTGGTCAGACTTCGTCATTACTATTTTATTGCCGTGGCTAACAAGATAATTATAATCCCATACAGTATGTTTGAAGTAATGGGATATTCATATAGTATTTACGCTGGTGTCCAATAGTGTTGAGTCGAGGTCAGCATAGTTCATGTAGCGCTATCGTGGCATAAAGATCAATAACCTCATGGTATACATAATGACTTGGAATTTAACCGGTTAGCATGATCTCACGTATCTCAACCCTCATACATCGTTCTAACCAGGGGCGGCGATCCTGGGGGGATCGAGGGAGACAACTACCCCAATGATTGGGGTCCCCCACCTGTCAAACGATATAGCCGCCTCTAGTTCCAACCTCTGTCACCCAGGTGAATAACCGGACCCCGTGTATCACTCATAGGTCACGAGGATATACATTTACGTGTGCGGGGGTGAGTTGATCCCCGTAGAGTAATGGGTAGTAGGGCACTGTGGAGTCAGATCAGATTGCTACAACCAAACGTTGACTACTCCTTCTTTCGCTAGATGTTGGCTTTGACAAAATCAGACGTATAACGTTATGGACCCCTTGCATTGTCGTCGATTGTTAAATTAGACTCCTATAATAATCTTTCATCGTCCGTTTATACTGTACTTGTTATAATAGGCCCTATTCTGAGATTTGACAGTTTGAAATTAAACAAATATAGCCTAGTATTATTAACGGCTGTGCGAGATTGTTCAGCGCGGCTAGCATGCTGGACTATTATTCCAGAGGGCGGAATTCGAATCCTGCCACGGCAGAAAGGTGCTTCAGACATTTCTGCCCGGCTAACGAACTCAGATATAAAATGAATTTGCTTATTGTACAATGTCGGTGAGTAGCTCAGGCTGCGAGGTATAGGATGCTGGTCACATGGCCTCAAACGACAAGGCTAAGAAATATCGTCACAAACGCTTGACTGCCGCAGACCTACGCTTAAACTAGCAAATTAACTGTTTCTGTTCTTCTTGTTTTCTTTTCCACCTATTTCTTCTGTACATTTTTCTTTTCTTCTTGTTGCTGTAGTCTTTTTGTTTGTTTGTTTCTTCTTCTTCTTCTGCGAATTGGTCGGCGGACTACTCGGTGCATACATCTGCATATTCTTCTAATGCGCGCTTTCTTCTTCTTCATCTTTCGTATAACTTTTCGTCATTATATCTGTTACTATACTCGTCCTTGAGTATCAAAGTCTTAGCCTTCCTCTTCCTCGTCTTCTTCTCTTTTTATTCCTCTTATTCTACTCTTCCTCTTCTCATTTCCACTGATTGCTCTCCGCCATTAGATTATAATGAACAATTAGATTATAATGAGCGAAGATAGATCTATCCTTTGTCCTTTGTAGTTGCAAATGGCAACCAACGAACGATGGATCTCCTTGGTGCACTTTTCCTCCGGAGTCCGGTTACTCCATGGATGGCGATCCAATAGAAACCAATTTAGGATATCGAATCAATCTCATACGTATTGGAAACTCAAAACTCTTCCAGGATGGATTAGATAAACTGACGCTGGACATAGAATTCCACACCAGTCAGAGCCTCCGCGTCAAGGTCAGTTTGAAATTTATGCATGTAACCAATTATAATTGATGCGTCGTGCACGGATCGCTTCTTGGTAATGGATAAACGGGCATCGTCGGGCAGATTCTGCTAATATTCCGGTGGAGATGCTGAATAAAGTTCTGCAGAAATTCTAAATCACCAGAGATAATATATTAACTAGAAAAGATAGTCTATCCTTTGAGAGGCAAAAAAGATTTGTTGAGAGAGGAAACGTGAACCTGAAACCGTTCCAGGATATTTAACCAACAGCAGAACAGAGTCGTCCGACAGAACAACACCACTGCTTGCACTCTGGCAGTGCCAGTCCAAAGTGTGAATAAAGAAGGAGGACGATGCTAATGGTCTTTGTTACCACACAATGCTACTAAACTGAAACTAACACTACCACTCGTCCAACATGAACGACTCTGACAGATAATGAATCCAAGATCAACTTACGCTACAAAGATGTTAGTAGTTGAGTACAAGGCCTATTACATTTAATTACTTACGTATTGGTCGCTGATTAGCAATGATATGTCAGATATGCGTGAATGCTCTCTTGCCTGCTCCGAAGGAACTCGGTACAGGCCTACATGTATATCCATATCAGTATATTGGCCTATCATCTAAGTCCTATGGGTGCACATTGAACAGAACAATTGCAGTCACGCTCTTTACTTAGACCAGTCTATGATTTTGAGATTATGTCTTTTTAATTTGAATAAACATTTATTAATTCCCGCAGTGGAACATTTCCATGGAAAATAAAAGCTCAATTTAGGCAGTGCTTGGTCCCTCTGTCCCAATAGGATCAGATTCAATTTGGCCGCCTCTGAAGATATCAGAATTAAATTCGAGAGTAACTTGTTCTGCAGAGTTTGCCCTATCAAGAACATTTAAATAGAGATTTTACTTAATTAAGGTCTTTAAACTCATCTAAGATGTGACTCAGTTGTTTGGTTATTATCAGCAAATAAGAAATACAAGTACAGTATTCACAACTGAAATGAATGTGTAAGGATTTTGTACTCTTGAGGATTCTCTTCAGTAGTAAGAATTACGAATATTTCAACCTAGAGCAACTAAATCATTAAGTTTAAAACAGAAGCTGCAAGGGTGCATTGTTGTGTTTCTAATAGTCTAACTCTATTGTCTCATTTTCATTTCAAGTTATGAAAGGTGTTTTGTTATTAAAACGAAGTGTGAGATAATGAATATGATATTTCAGATCGTAGACACAGAAGGCAACCAGTTTCGTGTACCAGATGAGGCTCTAAGTATAAACACGTCATCGACTGCTGCTGCTGAAGATGAGAGATTGTACAACATCACTTGGACGAATGATGCTCATTTTGGACTTAAAGTTACACGGAAATCCACAGGAGCCGTCGTGTGAGTTCTATCGATCCGATTGTACGTAAGATCACTCATTAAGACATAATTATGATGTCACATACTCAATGGCAAATATCAGACAGAGAGACAAACATACCTTCAGACGGACACATAGCTACATACTACACATGTTCGTTCATCGCTAGTTTTGACATGCTGTATGACAGTGTATGTAGATGTTGAACATTGCATATTGTGTACAAGCATTAATAAAGAGATGGCATGAAATTATGTTTTGTAGGTTTGATACGACTGCGTCAGGCTTCGTCTTCTCTCCGCAGTATATTCAGCTGACCTTGAAGCTGGCTTCGGACATCGTCTACGGTCTGGGAGAACACAACCATAGACGCCTACGACATGACATGCAGTGGAAGAAATGGACGATCTTCACGAGAGACGTAGCACCTGTTGTACGTCAATGTTGCTCAAAGTTTCACGTATTTTTTTATAACAGAGAGGAATTACGTTGGGTCTGGTACATGTGTCGAGCTGGGTTCTACAACTTCTACAACAGTTAACCTGCATATTTTGTGACCCATGTCAGCCACACTTCCACACTTCTGGGTTCTTGCTCTTCCTTTGAGGCGAAGTATCGTTTTCACTGCGTTGGTCATAACACTCAACTTACATTTTCCTTCTGATTATGCAGTTGATGCGATTATTACTTAGTCCTCACATAAATAATCTGCGAAAGAACAGTTGTGGTTTTGCTGTTCGCTGCTTTTATTTCAATTTTGGCTATAGATCTTTCCAAGGAAAGACTTTCATTGGGGTTTATTTCCCGATGTTGGCTTATTTCAGAGATGTTAAAATCTTGGGCTAGCATGGGACCCTATACATATGGCTTGATGTTCATTCAATGGGCAGAGGTGGTGAGCGATCTCACCAGATCAATTCATTTACTAATAATCAGGATCGAAGCGGTAATCATTGATCATACGGTCGCTATAACTGTTTCAGGATGAGTGGAATTTGTACGGCGCACAGACATTCTTCATGAATCTGGAGCAGGATGGAAATGCCAATGGCGTCTTTCTACTCAACTCCAATGCTATGGGTATGGCTTCATCTCTAATCAATATGCATAAGATCTCATCAACACTGAAATCTCATGTCTATTGGTATGCACCACTGGTGTTGTAATACCGTCATCGGGTCTACGTGATTCCACGAACTTACACCTACATGACTCAGAGCTTCTGTATAAGCTGGTGCCCTGCTTCTGGCTTTTAAGTAGCGTTTTCGATATTTCGAGACTACGATCTTCCTATTTTTAGGACAGTCACTCGTTGCAATTAAAAGATTCGAGGTGTTTCATAAAAGTGTTTCTATAAGAGAGTTCGGTAGGAAGGAAGGCCAGGACTTATTCAAGACTCTTTTATGCTAGGCCTGTGTACTTCTGGCTATCTTTAGGTAGTAGGCGTAGAATTTAAAACTAAAATGTTCCTTAAGTTAGGCTATTTCCTTTTTTAACAGTCTTAACCTACGTAGACATATTTCTAGTGGGTTGCAGAAGGAATCGAGGCCTGTCATTAGAGAAATCAAAAAGTGTTTGCATTGTCGCTGTTGACTGTAGGTCTCAACGAATCAGGTCATCGATACATATAAAAGGAAGTCCTGGCCGAACTGGTTTGAAATAAGCTATTAATGAGACATAATTTATATGAGGACAATAAAAGTTAAAGAGCATTCTTAATGAGTAACTGTCTCTGTAATTGTCTTGTTTCGTGTAGACATCGTGCTACAACCTGGGCCTTACCCTGCTCTGACTTATCATGTAATCGGTGGAATACTGGACTTCTTTATATTCCTTGGCCCGACACCGGAAAATGTGGTTCAACAATACACCGGTGTAAGACGATGGTTCTGTTAATTCGTTATTCTAAAATCTACACTTTAAATCTAAATCTGTTGTTCATTGCTTTGACGCTTCCGAATAGCTCATATAAAAACATTGTTTCTTGTGTAAGAATGGCTTAGGCTAGGCCCCTTTTAGCCTACTATTAGGAAATATAATGGTAGCATAATGAACCATTCACATGTATCCCGTTTTCTACTGCTACCATTACGGTTGTCTTCGTATGCATGCTGTCTATTGTCCCATGCAGAAGATTTTGTTAAGCTTATAATGTGTTTTACTGATGTACCGTGTTGATAGGCTATTGGTCGACCTTTGATGCCACCCTATTGGGCTCTTGGGTTCCAGCTGAGTCGATGGGGATACCAGAATCTCTCCCATGTCAAGGAAGTCGTCAGAAGAAATCGGGAAGCTGGCATCCCGCAGGCGAGTTGGCCTATGCTTCACTTGTTAATGTGGCATGGAGCAATTCACACACGCTGCTCCTTCTACCGCTTCGGCTGATATTGATGCAAGCGCATTAATAAGTCGGCTAAGTTACATTAATATTGAAAATGGATTAATTAAGCATTGTCGGAGATTTCAATGTAAGAATTACTTAAGAACTTCGCAAGTGTTCACCATTGCTCACAGTGGCGATTTAGTCAGCTACATTGAACTACATCTCTAAACAGTTACATATTCTTTTTATCCACAAGTTATATATAATTATTAGTGAACTAATTTGTCACATAGTTATGGTATTTATTTGATTCTGAATATCAAAACATAAAACTGTTCCATGCATAAATTTTTCTACGAAAGTGAAGAAAGTATTTGGCACACTTATTGTTTAGATGCGACCTTTTATAAATGTGTTTAGGATGTTCAATATGGAGATATTGACTACATGGAGTCTAAGCTCGATTTCACTTATGACAAAATCTCATACGATGGTCTGCCAGAGTTTGTGAATGAACTTCACCAAAATGGACAGAAATACATAATTATTCTGGTGAGTTTTGCACAATTAAGACTTGCAGTATAAGTTGTAACTTAACATTAGTGAAGACTGTAAAGTATTTTTATTTTTTTCAAAAGCACTAAGATATTAGCACACAGGTATAGTTATTCTGCCACTTAACAATTTGTAGCTCATTTATAGTACCTCTCGACGTCGCTACTAGTTTAAATGATGTTGAAGTCCTTGATTGTGAATAATAAGTTCATCTGTAAGCAAATGAAGAGTTGTTCCTCGTCGTGTTTTTTATTGATGTTGAGGAATGCCAACAACTGATTGAAGTCCACAAAACACAGTTACACTACAATCGTAACAGGAGGTAGTAGAAGAAGCGGGGCCAGACACCTCTCAGTCCACCTCTTGTAGCCTATGCATGAAAGTTATTCGCCAGTACAGCCCTAAGTATTCTAGTATGGCCGTAGAAACTCTCCGCGATTGATTTACCATATTTTTTGCGTCACTTTGTCTTTCCATATCGTGATTTATCTGACATTGCCATTTCCTATGTCGTCACTCGTCACACATCATAGCTTGAGGATTGGTTAGTTACTGTTTAACGACACTGCGTGATACCAAAGATCGTTAGCGTCGCCCTCCTTCTTTATCCAGGCTTAGGACTGGCACTGTCAGGGTGCAAACAGAGGTGGTGTTATATCTTGAGGAAAACAGAACAACCATTATAAAATAAGATTACGCATGCATGATTGCCTGCAATGTTGCCAACTGCGCGAGGAGATGATGTCTTTGTCTTGTTTGGTGTTGAAAAGGATCATGCCATCGGGTGCGATCAGACACTCATTGACGATAGACTCAATGGTACTTATAAGCCTCTAGTGGATGGTATTAAGTCGAACATATTCGTCCGAGACAGCAGCGGAAATATACTGGAAGGAGAGGTAATGTGGAGAACGAGCGATTAGACAATTCGAAGCTCCGAATCTCTCTCTCTCTCTCTCTCTCTCTCTCTCGTGGTTTTTGCTATAAATAACTAGGTCTGAAGCAAATGTTCGCTTACGATGTCAATGATCACCACCCAACCACTTCTGCCACCACCTAGTCCGCCATTATCAGCACATCGAAGTACTAATTAATCAACATATACGACCACATCCTTATATTCCACCTTCACTACCATCATCTCTTCCACACTATTAATTTATTATACCTAAACGCTTCAACGACTATATCTACTACGACCAGGATCACTCAAAAGCATCACTTACTTCTCTATTGACATCAATATCATTTCTTAAGAAGGTTTCATCGCGTCAAGGAGTCTTATAAGAAGCTAATGTAGAGAGGTTTTGTACACATGGGTACATGATACAAAATATGTAGGTCTACCAAATATCATCTTCAAGTAAGGTGTAGGTACATATAGATGAAACATAAAAATCAATTATCACTTCAGGTAAGGTAAGGTAGAGTCAAATAATAGACTACCTTCATGTGTCAGCACAGTCCTCTTTCTGAACGAAACAACGAAAATTACAGAAATGAAAAATAGTCGGTTATCTACATGTACCTGTAGGCCTAACTAGTCTGTTATTACTTAGGTATGGCCAGGAAAGTCTTATTATCCAGACTTCAGTCTCGGAGAAAACGTGACGGCCTGGTGGAGAACACAGTGTGAAGACTTCCACAACTCGTCTCATTGGGGCATAAACTATGATGCACTGTGGATCGTAAGACAAACTTATTCTAATTTTTTGATTATTTCGTTCAGTGCAGTATTTAAGTCTTTGCAGATTCATTCTGCAAGTGCTATGCATGCAGGTCTGAGCTGTTGCACTATAGACTTAGAGACTCATACATATGTATACATGTAACGCACCGTCTACATGCAGTAACGTCGCCTAACGTGATCAAGAAATAAATGTCTACCACTGCTTTGAACCATCTTATAGCCATCTTTGAACCACCTTTGAGTCTTCTTTGAACTATCATTGATATGATTGAGTGTATGTATAGCCATGAGTAGTGTATGTACACTGTATAGCCATGGTGGGTGTATTCATAGTCATGGTGGGTGTAAGCACGACTAGTAACGTCGCCTAACGTGATCAAGAAATAAATTTCTGCCACGGCTTTCAACCATCTTTGAACCACCTTTGAGTCATCTTTGAACTATCATTGACTGTCAAGCAGGCCAACTACTAGACTGTCGCGTTACACATCATTTAAAAATGAATGATAGGAATATGTTCATATAATATTTTTTATATGCGATGCAGTGGACCTGGGTTTTTTCTACATTGCAGGATATGAATGAGCCTTCCAATTTCGTCCAGGGTTCAACTACCGGTTGTGCAAAAAACAACTTCAACAATCCTCCATATCTGCCAAGTAAATACTTCAGAATTTATTTATGTCTCGGACTCTTTGAGTTTAATTCTCGCGATATTGCTGCGGTAGGCTATTTGTATTAGGCTCATTAAGTGTTGAACAGCGTCCAACAGTCCTAAAAGGCGAGCGCCGAGAGGCCAAAGACTAGTTAGTGTCTGTAGACCTAGGCCTACGCCCAAGTTATCTGTTCAGTGTGCACTGCGCACCCAAACGGTGGCGCTCAAACGCCGTATCCTAGAGTCACGTATAGCCTACCTTCAAGGTACCCTCTCCACTATCGTACAATTTTTCAGCTACAAATGCAAATAATTTGTTAAATGGTTGATCTTTTTAGACATTTTGGGAGGACTGATGTATGATAAGACGATTTGCATGGATGCTGTTCAACACTGGGGCTCACATTACGATGTCCATAGTTTGTATGGCCATTCCATGGCTATAACAACTTTCAAGTAGGTAACACTGCCGTTTAAGTAACTTGTCATCTGGATTCTGAGAGCGTTCATCTACTTTCATTTACGACAGAAGTTGAAATGAATTAATTTCCTTTGATTAGCTGTTGTTTCTGTTAAAAAGAATCTGCAGAATAGCACAAACTCCACCGCTGGTCGTGCTCTGCCAGTGCCAGTCCCAAGTCTGGATAAAGGAGGAGGGTGACGCTAATGGCCTTTAATTGTTACTACACAGTGTCGTTAAACTGCAACTTCTACTGCTACAGAATAAGTTGGTTTTGATTATGTTGAGTTCTTCAGGATTGATCAACGGTTTTCAGGCCAAATAAATAAATAAATAAATACGAATAAAGTCGTAAAGTCTCTGTAAATTAAATCAAATCAAAAGTAGGCCTACTTGATTTGATAATCAGAAAGAGATAGACACAAATGGACGTACAGAGAGACAGACTATTGCTCCGTGACACACTAACATGAAAATCAGAGACTTATAAGTAGATGAATATTTGTACTATTGTCTGAATTGTCGTTTACGTCCAACTGATAAACTTGTACAGCTACTTTGAGGAGTCAGGGGCATCCACATAGGGGGGGATCCGTAGGCAAATGCCTCCAATTTCAGGTAGGCGGATAATTTTTTAGTCTTAAAGAGGAATATCTTGCCTTCCTAACACTGGGGTCCGAGGGTTTGCCTCCATCACTCAGAGGGAATCGACGCCCCTGTGAAGAAAGAGTATCTCTTGACATGAATCTCTACCTATTTGCAATTTCAATTATAATTAAGCCAAAGCAATTGATAAAGTTTTTACTTATTTTCAACAGTACAATGAAAGAGTTATTTCCTGATCAACGACCGCTAGTTTTGACGAGGTCAAATTTTGCCGGAACTCAAAAATATGCTGCTCACTGGTTGGGTGATAACCAGAGTCAGTGGCCACAGATGGCTTGGTCAATCGTAGGCAAGTATATTGCCCTCTCTATGCACGGCCTTCAACTGTATCTAATTATGTAATTATATAAATATAAGGACAAGCTGCCATTCTCAGAAATTGCCTTTATATTGTATACCATTGAAGGCCTGCTTCGTTTTATTTTCCTTTCTAAGCGCATTGACGACTGTTTATTAAATGATCAACTCCTCTTCTAGCCTTCTTGGCAAAGGAAAACAGACACTTAGATCTAACAGACTGTTGACGATATAGCGCAGCTCTGTCAGATATGTTGTATAATCCTGAAGTCTAGTGAAAGTGTTCTGTCATTTAAAAAAAGTCTGATACGTGCAGTCGTGCACATATTCTTTAGGAATCACTTATTTATCCTAAATCGATATCAATAGGTTAAATTCTGTTAAATTTCATCTGCCAAATTCCATAACATGTGCTCGCTAAATAAAAGATGAGAGAGCAGTGCTAAACGATGTGAAATCTTTATGGATTAATTAGCAAAGCATCACACTTATTTATATCTGTTTCTTTGTGTCTAGGTATGCTTGAGTACAGCCTGTTTGGATTTTCATACGTAAGCATTTCTAGTGTCTTCACCAGATATATATATATATATATATATAAGCCTAGACATATAATGTAAAGTGACACATCTTCAGCTCTATGTCCTTTGTCAGTGAATAAATATAGGGCCCACATATATATTATATATATATATATCAAAACATAATATAGTGATTACGTTTTTGATTATTCTGTCTTTTCTTCAATTCACCGTCGTCTTGAGAGTTTTTTATAGATCAATTGAAAGCTCATATTGTGTTTTTATCTCTGATTTTACTATGGTTTTAACAAATTCTATTTTCTGTTTTCTACTTCTATTTCCCACATAATGATTCACCATTTTCGTATATTTAACCTAAGCGCCTTTCAGTAAATCTGACAATAAGCTTAATCATTAATAATTATTATTCTATTCGCTATGCGCATGTGATTAACGTGACCAGCCATTGACGAATGATACCTCTAGAGGTCGTTGAGTTTAAATAGAGGTATCTGTTCATTCTGTTAATCAATGGGCCAACTCTTAGTAAACGAGCAGATTATAGTCATACCCTGTCTTATGCACAAGTCCTGACAAGGATGCCACCGGGCTTTAAAGTAGAGTGAAGAATAATGGCTTTAAAACATTTTTAGAGCCTGTAGTTTCCAGCTGCATAATGCTTAATGATAGAAACATGTATGACCTTACCCTAATTTTAACTAATGGAATTCCACCGAGGTTTCAAGGTCTACATAGCTCGGCAGTTCACAGCTTACCAACGCCGCTTTAACTGCGACCAATTACCACTACTGATATGAATAGCGCTATATAAGTCACTACTATGCCAAGCTTACCTTTGCGAGCTTTTGTCATGATTCTTCAATATGTTTATGTCATTTTTGACAATAAAATTCTTTTTTTTGCTGTGGCGTGATATCTTGCGATTCATGTCTATTTGTTTCCCCCTTCTTCAGACTGGGGCTGACATCTGCGGATTCTGGTATGGAACAACGGAAGAAATGTGCCAACGATGGATGCAACTTGGCGCATTTTATCCATATGCGAGAAATCACAACGCGGAAACATGGCCGGTGAGATCAGCACCAGGTCTACCAATATATTACTTAATTGTAAAAGAATCAACCTCCATTTCATTGAAGACTTGCTGCTTTGAGTCCATTTTGCCGGACGAATTCCACGCTTTCGGCACATAAAGATTTTTATGCTCAACGCTGTCGTAATAGTCTTAAATTTTAAACATAGAAATTGAATCCGAAGCAGCATCATATTATGTAGGATACGCGAGCCGATATATATATGTATAGTTGGTTTCTCAAACGGGCTTCCAATGCCCTACTTTGAAATTTTGATTGATCTATTGATTGAGTGAGTGAGTGACTGATTTGATATGTCGTTTGTGTTGTGGGACTTTAGGATCAGGATCCGGCAGCCTTTGGACGAGAGATGATACAATCATCGAAGGAAGTGCTTACGACCAGATACAAGCTGTTGCCTTTTCTCTATACTCTCCTCTATGAGGCTCATGCGTTCGGCAACACCGTCGTTAGACCGCTAGTAAATGAGTGAGATACGATACAATTATACAAAGACGAATGTAGATTGTTTCTCTGTTTCTTGCATAGACCTAATATTCTGCAGCCTTATACTCTGAAGAGTCCCTATACCGAGTCCCCGTGTTTAAGAAATCAAAACTCACGACACATTTCCTCTTAACTATCAGACAACCCATGTAGCTATCACAGACGTATACTATAGAATACCGATAATCCCTCTCTCTCTCTCTTGCTCTCTCTCTGTCTCTCTCTGTCTGTCTGCTGTCTCTCTCTCTCTGTTTTTCTATCTGTCTATCTGGCTGGCTCTCTCTTTCTATAAATAACTGATTATAATTACATTAGTAATCTCTCTACGTGAACCTCCTTCGGTCTAAATTTGCAGTTGCTGTCTTCCTAAATAATTGTGTTCGACCTTCCTGTTTGATGTCTTTGATATATACAATTAATTTAATCGCTCAATATTCACCAACAGATCGATTATAAACTATAATCTCTACACTTCTAAAACGCATTATTTGAAACCTTAGCGAAGAGTTGTATTGGTTATCGTTTAAGTGCTAAATCGGATACTGAGATTTACCCTAGATTTCTATTGCCTATCCTGCAGCCGATTGAATACATTGCTATGATAGACTATTGCACTGTTTCAACGTGAAATAAATTTTATGTAATCTAGATTTCCAACCGACTCCACAGCTCGAGATATAGACCGTCAATTTTTGTGGGGTAGTTCTCTTCTGATTTCTCCTGTTTTGGAAGAGGTAAGGTCTAGATCTTTGCTCGGCATCTTCTCGTTAAGGTATGCCTAACCGGAAAATGTATGTCCCGGTGCATCATCTGAATAAATTGCTCTCATATACAATTTATCAGTATAACGATACATCGTCGGCACAGACCTCTCGTTCTAGACTCTCCTTCAAAGAAAGTGAAGCCGGCGTTTCCTAAAGAGCGTCGAAAATTTTTGTCGGAACCTCTGGTCTATATTAATTTTGTCAGTAATCGCAGTAGGTATATATATCCTAATAACATAATAATAATGGGCCTATTGCTATCGGATAGTCATATTAAAAGCATTTATCAAGAATGTCACTTATTCACCTAGTTACCACGACGCCACTATATATTATAAAAGGAAATGGTCGATCGTAAGTGAAAAGAAGAAGATTAGGCCTATGCTGTAGTATAAGCCATAGGTAATAAATTGACTAATTAGGACAGTCGGTGACATATTTTTATTGTCGATTTCAGAAAGTGACTTTTGTTAATGCATACTTTCCGAGTGGAAGATGGTATGATTATTATGAGGTAAGTTTTTATTTGTTCGATAATATCAATTTGATGAATACTAGCCAACATAAAATTATTCTAATAGAATGTCATTTAGGTTGAGACTTGTTCAGAGGTTATTAGGCCAGGTCAGTATTAACCTAAGTTACAGCATAGCGCAAAGCCAGGAGTCAATGACATAGCAGATTATTAGCAGACGATATTTGGTCCATATAATATATAGGCCATCTTTAGATTTTCAACATAAATGAGGTTTGCAATAGTTAGTTGCAGACTGTACATGATTATCAATCGCCATCATTGGATATTCTCTCTAGTTGCCGTTGCGAAATTCTCTTCAGCGTCGTTGTAATGAACCTTTTCCCCCTTTGCGGCAGACTCTGTCATCATCTCTTTGTAACTGTAAGTAATGACCTGACCTTACAAATACGTCGGTGCAACCGACCACGTTTGGAGGTGCATTCATTTTTCTCAAGCGAAGGGCACTGAATGGTTTTCCGCGAACCTTTTGAGTCCGCATCGCTTAACCGTTGCTTTCTGTCCACAACACATATTAAGATGTCTTTACACTTCAACAACAAGCTTCATCGGTTGCGAAGCCTCGGTTTTAATAGGTTTACGTTCTTTATGTTAAAGTACTAAACTGTACGAATTCTGTAAAGTACTAATCACATCTATGTATATGATTTTCGTTTATTGTATAGGCCTACAGTGCATTCACCATTTCAATATGCCAACAGCGCCCTGAGTACGATTATTCTGCAGGAGGCCTAGTTTAGAATTATATATGTGTATGTATGTATATTGTATGTATATTGTATGTATGTTGTATGTATATATGTATGCATGTATGTATGTATGTATATATGTATGTATATATGTATGTATATATGTATGTGTGTATGTATGTATGTATGTATGTATGTATGTATGTATGTATGTATGTATGTATGTATGTATGTATGTATGTATGTATGTATGTATGTATGTTTGTATGTATGTATATATTTATGTATATATGTATGTGTGTATGTATGTACGTATGTATGTATGTTTGTATGTGTGTATATATTTATGTATATATGTATGTTTGTATGTATGTTTGTATGTATGTTTGTATGTATGTTTGTATATATTTATGTATGTATGTATGTATGTCTACAATGCGTGTATACATGTAGGAGTGGTCGACGGTGTGGTTACTGCCTATTATTATCGGCTAGCTTCGGCAATCGGCACAGATAACTTTTCTGAACATTAAGATTCAATCAATATTTCAATCCATCAATCAACCTTTTTATTGTAACTAACCAGATTAAAAGCAGCAAGATTATTTTTCCAAGGTTCCTGCAGGTAACAATTGGGGGCCCTGGAGCGATCTATAGATCACGCTAGCTAGGGTCACCTAAAGTACTTAATATTTGCAAATGAATGACAGTCGATTAACACAATTTCCAAATATGATTAACGGTTTCACTTGATCAATAATCATACGCTTGATCCAGTAATACGACTTAATTGATAACCATTTCACAATGTACCTTAAATAACGACATGAGAACATAATAACACACTACTAACACAATACCAAACATAGGTTTGACAGCGTGTACCTTACACGCTACAATGGAACCACTTAGACCTACTTTTACGCTATTGTGTACCATGAAAACTCTATAGAGCACTTCTGTGTCCTGTGTTTTAAATATTGAACCAGAAAATAAACATCTTTAGAGCGTTGTAGCCGTTATGATTATGTTCTCTTGTAAATCTCCATCTAACAGGGCAGTTCCTTTGACAGTCCTGGAATACATCGAAATCTGAGCGCACCCCTGGATAAAATTCATTTACATATCAGAGGTGGCAGCATCATCCCTTGGCAGGAACCAAGCAATACCACTGTGTTTAGGTAAGTACAGAATTCGTGTAGAGTCAGTTTCTCATAATAATCCAGTGCGATATCAATAGACTACTGTAGCAGTCCAGCTTCTCACTGAGTGTCTAATTTTGTTTAATGTTTGCAGAACACCACCAGAGCTTACAAATCTTCCTATTCTATAGTAGTTAATAATGCCAGGGTTGAAATAGCATTCCTTCGATGTAGGCATTGTTACGATAATCATAGTCTAAAAGTGGTGGCTTAATATCTACGAATGCGACCACGGTTTTCTTCGTACGTATATCCTGCTCGCTTCGAAAATTATTTTACATGATGGAAGGAAAGCATTCACTAAAATCATCAAGTCATAGAATCCTTTTACTAACCTGTTAAAATACTCTTTTTCGATTGCTTTGCTATTGATAACTTGCACAATAGCAAACAGCCAGTGTTTTTTTCCAGTCGCAGAAATCCGATGGGTTTAATAGTCGCCCTTAGTCAAGGTCCTGGATACGAAGCAAAAGGAAATCTCTTCTGGGACGACGGAAAGTCATTTGGTAATTTATGATCTATCCTCAGATAAGAATAAATATTTTCAGTTGTAAGTTAAAGTCATTAGAGGTATATTCATTCATTGATTGAAATAATAACATGGCTGTGCTTAGTTAAGTATTTCCACGGCATCTTAAGATTTCTAAGATGAAAATGCTCAGACATCGAAATTCTGTATAATTGCTCATATTTTCAAAACAAACACAACAGGAAATATTAATATGCACTGAACTCGTTGTTGTGTGTAGTATGTACGTAGGCTTAAGTATGCCTGTATGTATGTATGATTGTATGTATGTATGTATGTATGTATGAATGTATGTATGAATGTATGTATGAATGTATGTATGAATGTATGTATGTATGTATGTATGTATGTATGTATGAATGTATGTATGAATGTATGTATGTATGTATGAACGTATGTATGTATGTATGTATGTATGCATGTATGTATGTATGTATGAATGTATGTATGTATGTATGTATGTATGCATGCTTGAATGTATGTATGTATGTATGCATGCTTGCATGTATGTATGTATGTATGCATGCTTGCATGTATGTATGTTTGTATGTATGAATGTATGTATGTATGTATGTATGTATGAATGTTTGTATGAATGTATGTATGTATGTATGATTGTATGTATGAATGTATGTATGAATGTATGTATGCATGTATGTATGTATGAATGTATGTATGCATGTATGCATGTATGTATGTATGCATGCTTGCATGTATGTATGTATGTATGAATGTATGTATGTATGTATGTATGTATGTATGTATGTATGTATGTATGTATGCATGATGCATGAGTGTGCGCGCGCAGCTGAGCAGTATTAATGAGCTGGCCAGAGATGCATGTATGTATGCCCTGAGCAGTGAGCACGTGTGGCACAAACATTAAGATGTTGCTGTAGTCAATTGAACTTTTCGCAATATAACAATTTTATAGTCTATTGCGCTGTCAGCGTCAGTTGAAGTTGAATACTCGTCTCTCGCGTTTTGAAGAAAGAAGAAATATTGGAAAACCTTGATTGTTGCCAATGTCAATCTATAGTCACATACATGGTCACGTACTACCATAAGTTATTTATTTATAATAGCAGTAGAGGAAGAAAGTTTGAGCTACGTATAAGACACAGAGTAGGCCTACATATATTATGCCTGCGTGTGTTTCTCGCAGATTAATTTTATCCAATTTGATTCGAAAATCTTCTCGAAAATTGTCGTAGTAGGCCTAAGATCCCTGTCCGTGTGCATTTAAGGTTTACGTAGTAACACCTACGGTTAACAGATATGAAAAACGTTCATTGTATTTGTATCACCAGTCGTAATCTGTTTTTCTAGAAACTATCGAGAAGAACACTTACTTACTGGTTGAATTCACAAGCACGCTGGCAAGTTCTCCTATGTTTTGTTCAATAGTATACTAATCAGAATGTTTCTCTGCAGTTTAACTATTTTATTTTTCACCATTGTATTCCATCAGATGGTAATTCAATAAAATTGAAACTACAATGTCCCATGCGGCACGTAGGTAAACACTTCTTCACTCGGCCAAGGAGCCGATCTCACAATATAAGCTGGAAAAGTTACACCTGCAGGTGGGCTCTTGCAGGCATATAGAACATGCCCCAAGATCTACGCCGCTAGAATGTCTTTATTGGAATCTGTAACGGCAATATCAGTGCTAATTGTTGTTTTGGATTTTAATACTGACAACATTATTATTATTATTAATCCATCAGTCCATCTGTATATATCTTTCAGGAGAAACTTATTCTACAAGCTACACAGAACACCTATACTGCAAATTTGGCAATTGACACCGTCGATTTGTGGGGTTTAGAGAGAAAGATAACGAATGTAAAGAAAAATGGCATTGTGGTCAATCCCGCTAATATCACCTACGATGGCGCAACTAAGGTAAGACTCGTAAAACTGTTCAATAGTGTCGGCCACTTCTCTTAAATTCAATTTCCGTTCGAAGGCCTACTTATTAAATCTTAATTCAGAACACTGTTCTTTAGTCAGAGAAATCCCATATGCCTATTGCAAAGCTGTACTGCTACATTGTTTAACCAAGGAAACTTATTAAAACAGAACTTGTTACTACGAAGAACAGGAAGAGAGGTATTTTAAGTTATAGCCTAAAGAGGCTGTATTGGTGTTTGCGACTTCACTGTCTTAGCCTCGGCATTTTAGGCGAGTGGCAAGTCCTCTCTCTTGCCGTTTACACGCCGACAATGTACAGTCGGTGTACTCGTCGTCATAGTTGTAATGGGTGTTATTATTAAAACTGTATAAACAATTTTAATTTGATTAAACTTTAATGCCATTTCTTCTGATGACATTTCATATTATAATGACCTCATTTGAGCAGTTCGTTTCTAAATATCGTTGCAGATTAGACTTCGATTAGACTTAGACTTTGACATCCGCACAGTGACAATAGGATTGTAAAATACTGTGTTCAGAAATTGTTATAATCAAAGAGGATACGAACTCCACGAATTTGAGTCGCAGTCATGCACACTACATGGTGGCTTCATAAAAATGTCCTATCTGATTAAATGCAATTTCTCCCGCACAAATTCAGATTTTTCTACTAAATTTTCACGAATTGCAGGGAGAGATTTTTCAACAATTCACTTGCATATTTTCATTGCTTCGAATACTACAGCTGTTTAAACACTCTATACAGTATTTTCAAATATACCCTTATAAATGTATAAATGGACAGTCACTCGTAATTTTTGTAAAGCTCAGTATAGCCTTCCTGGTTAGAAACTCATTCGATCCTGACAGAGACCCCTACATGTATACACCATTTATACTCGAAGTTCAATTGTTTCATTATATTCATTGTATTTTTTACGCAAGTGCATCTATGCTGTAAGTAATGAATAAGGATAGTTTATGGTCAACTCAGTTGCTGTATGTTTTATTCCATTTTCTCAGAATACTCGTCTCACTGGCTTGGCACTGAACCTCAACGATGGCCATACCATCACATGGCAGAGGGAAAGCTGAAGACTTCGTACACAGAGAAACAAGTTCTAGGACCATCTGCGGCCGCTTTTACTTACAACTGTAATCAGATTTTAAAACTATTCAGCACCGCTCACGGACACATGATATCAATTGACAAGGAGTCCGTCACAGAGATTCTCATTTATAAGAACTATACTGAGCAGTCCAGGTTAAACATACACAAACCTACACACACGCAGATACATGCATAAATATCTAAATTCGTGCACACATAATATAATATATGCAAAATTATGCACGCATTGTCATTGCATACGTATACATCTAAATGTATACATCTAAATGTATACATACATTCAATTTTAAAACATATGCATAATGTCAATTATATAAAGATTTACATAAGTACTTCCACTTTGTAAGCAATGAAAAAAGCTAAACAGTTTGCTTTTTCACTATAGTATCTTCTACCATGCCATGCTTCAAAAGCAGACCTGTTACATTGTTAAACATGTCGCCGTCTAAATATACACATCATCAAGTCATCATTTCTTCCCTTCATTGTCTTCAAAAGTTTGAGTTGAATCCAGTGTTTTGACTGAGATGAACCATCTCCTCATTTCCATGGTGTCTTCACAGTTAGCTAAGTTACTTAAGTTAATTAAGTTAATTACTTGGGTGAAGATAGATTTCTGTCAACGGTGAATCGCCTTGTTTGCACTTTCTTCCAACACTTGTCGGGTTCTTCCTGTTGAGCATGCCATGACGATACTGTAAAAAAGAATGTTTAAATGAATTTAGTTTTAAAATGTAATTGTCCCTCATTGCTGGCAGAAGAAGAGCAATCTCTTACGACAGCCTGAGAGGCTTGTATGAGTATGAAGTGTTAGCGACTTCATTTTCTTAGCCTTGGCATATACGGGTGGCAACTCCTCTCCATCTCTCGTCTCAGTTATTCTGAAATTTTATATCACCCTTCTTCCAACATCTTTTGCTCAGAAGTGCACACACACGCCTTGACGGCGCAATTGCAGTTGTACTGCAGAGCAATTGGGCGCGAAGGACTTGCTCAAGGTCCCTACACAGTGACTGACGCCTCGGACGAGAGTCGAACCCGCCCACTCACTCACCGCACACTAACCAATCAGTCACCATGCCACACAAAAACCTCATCTTCCCCCCACACCAACATGCAGTGTACGGTTAGTGTACTCATCAATGATCATTGCTGAGTTTGCTAGGGGTACAGAAGGAGCAGAAGCTCAACAAATGTCTGCCCTCACGGGATTTGAAACCCCGACCTCACGATTGACATCTCTAAACGAATAACCATCATTGTTAACCATTATTGTTAACCACCATTGTTAACCATCATTGTTAACAACGATGTTAAAAATCATTGTTGAGCTCAGTGTCACCTCATTGTTAAGCTCAGTGTAATATCGTTGTTAAGCTACTGCTAGTACATCATTGTTAAGCTCAGTGTTACACAATTGCTAAGCTCAGTGTTACATCAATGTTAATTAAGCAGTGTTAACGAAAGTTGTTTCTGTTCAGCTGTAAACAAACAAAGCATTACGTTATTCCAACGTTATCTTACTTCACTTTAGTCCAACTCATGTCATCCTAACACTCCCCTACCTACCTAACCTAAGCTTACTTTGCTACACACTATAACTTGATATACGTGACATATTTCGCCTTCCGTAATTTCCATGGGCTACCGTGTTCCAAGCTTACCCAATATACCCACCGAAAATTACATTACCTTAATTAACGTTTAATTCAATGACTCTTACCATGTGGTTCTATGTAGATGCGGGGGTCGTTCGTACGTTTGAATCGAACGCTTCGTAGTAGTTTTGTAAGTCTGATGTGGTTGGTAAGACGTTGACCTCATGTGGTTGGCCAGAGGTTGACGAAACGATTCACCAGTGTGTTGACCTCACGTGGTCTCCAGTCGTTCGCCAAATGCTGACGCGACGTCCTTCGCAGATTACCTGCATTGACCGGTTATTAGTTTGTAACAATAATAATGAAGATCAGATCAATGAATAAACAAATAAATGAACGAACATTCAGGAAGCACAACTGAATGAACGAACGAACGACTGGCTGGATGAATTGACTGATAAATGGATGGGTCAATGGATAGATAGATAGATAGATAGATAGAGAGAGAGAGACAGACAAATAGATAGATAGATAACCATACAATACTGGTCATGATCCCCAGTTCTCTATCTTACATCAATTAACATTAACCCGCAGCGTCACCTAACTTAAATACAGTTTCTCTATTTTTAGCTTGTCTCAACCTTCCTAAGGCTCACTACTTGACCCTACCTTGACTTAAAAGAACACCATTAGCGTAACTAAAATAAGATTACGTCACGCAAATTCCGAAGTCAATTGGTTAATGAGAGTTTCTGTTTAATTATCCTTAACATTTAATTTTTAAAACGTAACAGTAACTGAAATTTCAGACACAATCAACATACCTTCCGTTCCTAATTTCTGAAACCGTTCTTTCAGAATTCCAGGTGGAGTACGGGGAGGAGATGGGGGGAGTCTGTAGCCAGCCGGTTGAAATGCATCGCCAGATGAAGCTCAGAGTCCTCCGCCGGAACACAAATCATTTGATTTCACGACGATCCAAGAATTCAGACTCATATGTCAACAAGAAATTCGTCAAACAGAGCAGTCAAGCTACCAACGATTCTCACATTTGGGATTGACAAAGGCAGATGAAACAACGACCTTCGGGACAACCGACTACTTAATGGTTGGTCAGTGATTAACTCAGTGGCAATTGTAGAAGATGATAGAACGGCAGTTACTATAGGATGAGAAGATGCCACGGCATCTATCGAACAGCATTCGACCAACTCCGCTATTTTGTGACTTTCGATTATGCTCGGAGAAGGCGAGAGAACAACAACATAGGTTTGGGAGGAGTCCCGAAGGACACGACCACGTGTTCCTGCACCCGGTCCACTTAACCGGTCTACAGTATTCTTTCAATACTATATGATAAGAACTGTAATTGGAGGAAGGGGGAAACAATAGGACTGGAAGACGACAACACGACAACAGAACACTATTCTTTAATGAACAATCGGCACGCATTTCTCTAACTGATATAAACACATTGAACCTGAACCCTCTGTCATTCTTTGGTAATCAGTACTTTTTTGGATTAATATAAAATGATTTTAGAAGAGGATTGGACAGCTATAATATTGGAGGAGTAGAAGGAATAATAGGATTAGGAAGAGATAATAAAACCACCATAGAACAATGTTCTTTAACGCTGCCAACTTTCCGT
This sequence comes from Bimastos eiseni, assembly GCA_959347315.1. NCBI lineage: Eukaryota > Metazoa > Annelida > Clitellata > Crassiclitellata > Lumbricidae > Bimastos > Bimastos eiseni. The sequence continues at coordinate 56,233,764 of OY365806.1, read as the reverse complement.
TCTTTCTCTTTCTGTACAATTAATTACTGTGTAATTAAAAGGAGAGGGGAGAACGGAGACCTAGGAGGATGGATACAGGTGTAATACATGTGGAATACGGGGACATAAAAGGATTGATACAGGTGGAATACCGGCGGAATACGGGGACCTAGTAGGATGGATACAATTGGAATACTGGGACCTAGTAGGATGGATACCGGCGGAATACGGGGACCTAGTAGGATGGATACCGGTGGAATACGGGGACCTAGTAGGACGGATACCGGTGGAATACGGGGACCTAGTAGGATGGATACAATTGGAATACGGAGGCCTAGAAAGATGGAAACCGGCGGAATACGAGAAGTCCTCTCTTCCGTCTAACTAATCAGAAGTGATGAATGATCTACTGTTAAGTTGGAGATGGAGGATCAACAATTGGATGGGGAGACAGTACAGCATCTTGAGAACTGTGTTCCTATAGGAACATTCAACCAATTCTGACATTCTTTAACTATTCAAACCAATCCTCACCAATGAGGGATGGTAGTGAAATTAGGGGAAGGGGAGAATACAAAAGCTCTGGAACGTGGTTATCTCACAAATACAAGGCTTGCTGTGCCGTTCTTTGCCTTTCATGCGTCTTAAGAGTAGTATTAGATTATATTAAATCGAAAACCAATCTTCACGAATCCTCATTCGGTAGTGATGGTAGTGAAATATAAAGGAGAGGAAAATACAAAATCTCTGAAACATGAGTTTTTTCACAAACACACGGCATACTGTGCCGTTCGGTGACTTTCACGCGTCTAAATTGTAGTAAACACACTCTCAAAACCGGGTTAATTACGGGTCACATTCTGGTAAGAACTATTTGCGTGAGATGGGGATGAGTGTAAGTCTGAATAACTAGAGATGTATATAATCGTAAACCACTCTATCAATGGGGATTGGGATTGAAATATAGGAAGAGGGAAGAAAACAGAAAGCTATGGAACATGGTTCTTTCACAAATACACGGTCTACTGTGCCGTTCTGTGAAGCTCAAACTGAAGAACGCCATTCTTTTCCTAACACCCGAATAAATAAATAATTTGTAAAATGCTCTTTTCAATTTTCAGTTGTTAACGGCAACTCTCGCAAAAGACCTAGGCTGAGAAAACAACACCACAGCTTAACATCTAGAATATTCAAAAGTCAAAACCTAAATAACAACAATACTCGCTTGGTCAACCGAAAAATGAACTCGCCAAGGATAACATCTGAACAATAAATGAAGCATGAAGCCTTCCGTTAAGACAATTTCAACGGGATAACTTCAGTTTTTTCATAACCCACCAAAAGGACTTCATGATTGCTGACCCTTCGCGACCTGGTCCATCGCGATTCCACCCATACGTGGTCACCTGTTCGACAAGCTCTCTCATATGGGGTTCAATAAACGGAGGCATCTAAGGCCAGCGGGTTGCTCCCATACTCGAGCGATGCCAACTCTCACATGACGCCCCATACTCGGGTCTTCATACACCCTTACAGGAGCAGGTTTATCTTTCTTCCATGAATCACGGCCAGAATCAATAGGTGGCGTTTTATTATACACACGATCGATCGTAGTTACCTGCTTCTCTTAGCTCCTTCTCGTCCTCTTCAGAGGCACGATCTACACACACACGAGTACATTTCCCTTTCTCACATGAAACCGAATTAAAAGGTGGTATTTCCATATATACACGATCGCAGTTACCTGCCTCTGCTAACTCCTGACCGTCCTCTTCAGAGGTAGCAGTCAGGCTAAAGTAATTGTCCTCCTGCTCATCAGAAGCAGATGAACTCAGGGACTCACATTGATCTGTCTCGAAACATGCGGAATCATCAGATGCATCTGAGGAATCAGAGGCTAGGCCAACATCCACTCCATCACCACCCTCTCCGCATTCCTGAACAGCCAACTCCGTACGACCCGCATCGCTTGATTCTTCGTCAGGCCTGCTTAGGAAAAGAAGATAGCTAGTTCTATCGTCTCCACAAGTAATCTCGCGCTTGACAATAGTCTGCGATCCTGGAAGCTCCAACTACCCTCATGGACTGGCCCAAAACACACCTCGTGGCAAACACCGTTCAAAACGTTTTTAATTCCCTCTCCAAAGAGTCGATGAATGATGACTGAGAAGAAACTGAATCATAAAATGAATCACAGTGGCTGATTCTCATAGAATCTAGAAAGTTCATCGTCAGCGAGTCATGAAGGTCGCTTGCGAATGATTCACGAGACCTGCTGTCAAAACAGTCAAACGCATCACCCAGATGCGTCGGTCTTATGACTTCAGAAACCTCAGCAAGTCCTTTCGCCTTCCCAGATCCACTGACGGATTCAACAAACCTATCTCCACTCTCTAAGCGAACAGACTCCTCCAACGGTTCTAAGAAGAATATATACCACAGAATTTCATTATTTATGACAATATCGCCGTCACTGTGGCGTCTGCATTCGGTGACCTTCTCGAACTCGGAACCCTTTGGACTGTGACTGTCGTCAGAGGCTGGCTGGCTCTGCAGCCAAGCAACTATCCTTTCACAACTGTCAAATGAACGGTTCCTATCGACGGGAGACATCCTGACGAGGGACTCAATCGGAATCTCAGCTAAGTCCACTTCATCTCTAAGCAATACATTACAGGGAGTTACAGACCCTTCCTCGTCCACCTCGTTACCCATTATATTCTGATTAGCTGGAGACTCGAGCAAAATCTTATTGACAGAATCATCGCTTGTCTTCTCTAATTCAACCCGAACTCTGTCTACGCACTCTACAACTCTTTCCACCTCTCGACACTGGAGTAGATCAGCAGCAAACTCTGCATTGGGTCTCTCGAGCACGACGGCCTCCCCAGGGAAACAGCAATTGCGGCCGAACACTATCGACTTAGATGCCACTACACACTATCAAACCTGGTTCATTAAGGGTCACATTTTGGCAAAGGCTATTTGCGTGAAATGGAGACGAGTGTAAGTCGGAAAAAATAAAGATGCCATGATCATCAACATCATCTATGTCAGTAGCCATATGCTCCACAAACATCCTGGTTTTATCTAATGGGATATTTTGGGAAGACTGAGCAACGCTGTCAGAAGGAGCGTCATATGCGTTTACAAAGTCATCATCAGTCACCATGTTCTGCTCTAGAGGACATTAGGGGATATGAGCAATGCGTTCAGCAAAAGCGTCGTATGCACCACAACATACTTCAGCCAAGTAATCGCTAGAGACTATGGTCTGTCCAGAGGGATATTGGGGAGACAGGGAGTCGCTGACAGAATTCAAACAATCATTTCCAATTTGGATGTAATAGACCTCGTCGTAGTACCTAGGCCTACAATCGTCACCATCACTTGAATCATCGGAAATCTCAATAACGACATCGGAGGAGCCAACAAG
>OY365806.1:56105349-56225349 GCA_959347315.1 Bimastos eiseni | reverse complement strand
AGCGCCTCTAGTAGGGTGAACCATTCAGAAGTGCTGCCAGTACACAAGGCCCCGCAAGAAGAAGCAGGTTTTGAGAAAGGCGAAAGAGGATGAGGGACTGCCAGAAAGAATTTTAGAGCGAACAGGTGGAAAAGCTTATGTCTCCATTCCAATGTTGTTTCACCCGGCTGCATTGATGCACCAGTTGTCTGACCTTTCTTGAATATGAATTGGTTCATATATGTCTTTATGAATGCGTTATTTTTCCTTGTCTTTCTCTTTCATTTATTATACACTACCACTGCTTGGAGTTATGACAAGATATATTTCATTTTGTAATCTTTACTAAGTGATTTATCAAACATATCTAATGTAATGTTTTGGCAAACGTTTTTTTCAATGAGGCCTTTTTAACTTGTGCAAGAATTCCAATTTTCAAATAACTTATTGGCTGGAAGGGAGTGACCCTCGATTTAGGTGAAGGTGGTTACACGGTTTTATGTTTTGTGTTATTAATAAATGCTTATTTATTCAAATCTGTTCTGAATTGTGATTGTTTGAATTGTCTCGGCAATCAATCAAATATGAAACCAAAATAATTGTTCAATTACCTCCAAAATCAATATTATGAAATTTGTTTTTATAGAAGTGCATCAGGTCTAAAACTCTGCCATGGCAACAGAAGTGGATATAATCACAAAACGCCCTCGGACTCCAAATGATCAATATTCTGTACTGACAGAGGAACAGATTCGAAACATCGATCAGGCAATTAGAGCATTTGTTGATTGACTTACTTGTCAACATAACATTTGGTAATTAGTAATTAATCAACAGTTCTGTCAATAAATAATAGTTAACTTCATATGATAAGACACCACTGGTGTGCATATTAAACCAGAATGAAGATATAATTTTTTCATGTATGTTGTGTGATTATATTAATTAGGATTGCTCCACATTCTTCCACTCCCGTAAACGAGTTCCACCTGTGAATGGTCCTCCTCGTGAAGGCGGTCGTTACTACAAGGACAGGTATGCTACCTTGACGAGTCGTCATCTGCTGAGTGGACAGCAGCAGACGTCTCCCACCTTCATGTGGATTGGTGACCAGAAGCGAAATGACCTTCCGTCAGAATACACCAACTGTCGAGGAATGGCATCTGTCAAATGGGGACCGCAGAGAATCGGTAGCAAACGTCACTTTTACACAATCATGCAAAGTGCCCTTCTAGCAGCATGGCTGCGTTACGGCGCTTTAGAAATCATCCGTTTAATAATAATAATAATGCATTGTGATGAAAGATTAAGGATTTGTTTTGCAAAGTAGTCTCCAGAATGGTAGCCAGACCTCAGCGTTAGATGTCTTGCTCTAGTCCAAGCATTTTGGGCAAATTGCTTCACTTTTATAGAAATGAAAACAGTCGTTCCTGTACAGTGTACATCAGGGTTGGCAAACGTTTTTATTAGTCGGTCAGTGGCATTATATTTCAGCAAGTAACAGACCAGGATGTAGAAGGTGCCTGTGGACGTTAGATAGATGTCTGGATTCCCAGAAACATTTTGCAAACCTATATCTCAAGTGGTGCATTTTTGGCATACAAACAGTCAGATTAGGCATATAAAAATCTTAATTTACTCTCTTTTCAGCAGCGTTGAAAGTTGAACTTTTCAGGGTATATAATTTTAGTTGCGCCCCACACAACCCCATGACCACCATCACCAATTCCTTTCCTTTCAGTGGCTGAGTCTCTTAGAGAGCCTATAATATTACTTCAATGTTAAGATGTAGTATAATCTTTTTACAGTGCCTGTGGGCTAGGTTCTCGGTTTCATTTTGTACGCCCTGACCCCATGGCCCATATGTAGAGCCGCCATAGTCTACAGTTTTTACAGCATCATAAGAAAGAAGATGCTTCTGTAATGTCTTCATCTCTGAATTTTTAACTGTTTCTTATAAAAATTTGAATCTACTGAGTGGAAGTCACTGACAAGACCTAGTCATAATTCCTTATTCAGTTATGTTACAGTCATAGTTAGATAATATGATCAATACGATAGTTGTTTGGTTTCAAAGCTGATATGCTAAGTCTGCAATAAAATGTTTGATAAAGCTACAGATGAATTGCGTTGTTGATTGTATGTTGTAAGGTGAACATACAAAAAGCCATTTCTATGGAGAGAACGTGGAGCGCTACACTCTGATAGACGCCTATCGTCGACCTGCAACCTGCTATGCAGGGCGAGTTGTCATGGATTGCGGCCGACCAGGAGACGGATACTACACACAACGCTATCCAGTTGCTGTCCGGTTGTCTGGTGTTCATTTGAAATTGCACTGCTCTATAGATAGATGGATACTCTTATTAGCAGTCTGTGATCTGTATGTTTCTCAAAATGTATAGCACAATAGCAACACGGCTAAATTAGCCATTTTTTTGGTTAATAAAAGACTGCATTTTTTAAATGTTTAAAAAATTCAACAAGATAATTATTGATCTGAGTTGCACATGCGAAGGTGCAGGCTGCAAGTACTACCAAACTAATCACTAGAAACGTCAACAGGTTCAAGATCGCATTAAATGTACACAATGCTGTGTATCTCTTGGGTTTGGAGGGCTCAGGTTGCATTGAATGGGGTGATGGAGTGACGTGACAGTGTCAATTGTAATGTAATGTAACGACATAGACTGTCGTGTGATGGCAATCACAACAAATACTCGCTCATTGATTTAATATTTATATTGTGCACCTCAAGAAGTCTACTTAGAGGCACTCCCAGTCCAACCATGGCGATATTAGTCTTAAGCAGTTCTTAGACAAAGGCATGCTACTACTTGGCAGAGTTCCAGCAGAATCAAAACGCTTGATCATCAGATACCTCACAGTTTGACCCCAATCACATACATCTGCCTAAGAATTCTCTGTGTTTTTCATGTATAATGACCCTATGCATAATTAAAAGTTGTTGCTTAGATTTTGTGTATGTAAATCTCTAAATTTGCTCACTGCCATATAAACTCTGCATCAGGACATCCAGCTTTATCAAATAAAGTTGTGTTGTTTGGTAGGTTTCATAGGTTTGGGTGTGTACTCATCTTGTTCATTAGCTAGGGCTCAACTATAGACCAGAAATGGAGCATCTGTAAATTAGTTTCGTGGTAAAAGAGACTAATTAATTCACCTTTCTGTTCTCATAGATCGGACATCATGGTTTAGGACGAGTGCTCCATTGAACTGCAGAAATGTCTTACAATCTGTCCATCGAAAACCCGAATCCATATACAATGAGATAAACAAGATGGAGCAGATGGTGCGAAGGATGAGAATCGACCTCTGGCCAGAGTACTCCGAATACACTGACAAATACCTTCTTCAAACGAGATCTAAGGTGGAACTATCACCGTAAGTTTCTCATTCTGGACTTTATGATAAGCTTATCATTGGTTGGTGGTCAATAGCGAAGTGGTGACATAGCTCAACTGTCAACTGAGAGGTCAATTAAGAGGTTGGGGTCAATTTTCCTTTTTACTTTTTTGGAGATTTTGGAGATAGTGTGTGCATGAAATTTTTGTGTGCAACATTTTATAAATGGTTCACACATTTGTGCACAGGTTCAAAGTGAATACAATAATAGTTAAATTAAGACCCCATCTAAACGTCTACTGTGATAAGTTCCGATAACCTAAGAAAAGTCTCTTGTCTAAAGATAAACAAGGGGATGTATCAGTCAAGGAACCAAAGTTTCTGAATTAAGGTAAGTCGCTGCTGGCTAGGAGACTTGATTTATGTAGTTTCATAAAAAGAAATCATGACTTTAAAAAAATATTTGTTTGCATGAAAAATTCTTGTGTTCGCTGGCTCAACGGCCCATGAGCGCATGCACATGTGCACAGCTTAGATGGAGCATTGGTCGAGGTGTAAATAGTCGGCAGGGCAGAAATTTGGTTGAGATTTCTGTTCCGCCTGCACCTTAGCCAACTCTATTATGATGAGTACATTGACCATACACTGTAAGTGGAAAGATGAGATGGCAAGGGAGAGGTTTGGCTGCCTGTCTGCCAAGGCTGAGAAGATAAAATTGCTAGCCTTTTTCATGCCCATGGCTGCCTCAGGCACAGCTTGAAGCATGGTGTCATGCCTTATTAATGGCAGGACGATGGTCATATTTTCCAGGAAGTGACTTGCCAGGATGCCAAAGGCGCCCGAGCAAAGTTGAGGATGGATCTACGATGGGCTCGATGAGACTGTCCCCAGAAAAGTTTGCAAAACTAAACCTTTAATGGCATGTTTTAAGCATGCACACAGCTTTCGAAATCATAATTTATATCTTCATTATCACTGTTACGAGTCACAGACATCATGTGAACTCAATAAGGCTTGAAAATTACAAAATCTGAAGTTTTAGTTTTAAGTTGTACAGTCTCTATGCTCTTTTGACACCTCTGGTTTAAAGGGCTGCTCTCTCCTTCTTCTTGTCGTTAGTTGGTTGACCATTCAGTGTTCTCTTCATCATTAGTTATTTTAAAGAGTTTTATACCAGAAGGAGTTTATAGTCATAAAACTCCTCAGCAGAATATTCTTGTGTGTTTTTATCCTCAAAGGTGCCGTGTTCATTGTTCATTGTTGAGCATACTGGTATTTTGAAAAAGTTAAATGTTTTCCAATATTTGAAGTGTGGATGATTGGGACTGAAATGAAGAAAACTAAATCCTGGATGCAGCAGTTCATTGCTTTATAACAGACTCAATGTTTGAATTGTGATAGAAACATTGGCTTTTCTCATTAGACTGGAGAAGGCGAAGCTGCATGCAGCCGAAGGCCAGAGACTGCAGCTGCAGGAACTGGAGCAGAAGGAAGCCATGGAGTTGGAGAAGCATCAGTTGAAGGAGATTGCTGCAAGGGCCAAATTATCAGCGACATCCAACTGTGGGGCCTCGGTGTCACCTGCCTGCCGCCAGCAGCTGCCTCTGTTGGCTGCTTAGATCTTGATGGATTCTGTGCGAAATGAATCGTCTAATAGATCCTGTTTCAGTACTGATTAGAGAGAGAGAGAGAGGGAATGACTCAAATTTCATTCAACACTGTTAAATTCTTAGAAAATTTTAAAATTCCATCATTTCAGACATTGTTGCTTATTATATCATTATCGTTTGCATGTGGAAATTTGTAAATTTATACATAATGACGCATTTACGTATCAATTTATAAACAGCTTTATTATATAGGTTTACATTGCATGTTTATTATTAAATAATAATTTAATATATTGAATAAACATGGAATTGTATATCTTAAACTATAATAATTAGTTGATAATGAAAATAAATGTTGTTAACTGATTTAACGACCTGTATATTACATTTATAAACAGATACACGTTTTATAAAATTGAATTGGAGATAGAATGACTAATAATAAATTTATATGTTTTAAGATGACTAATATAACAGGCATGTTTTTAAAAATAAAGCTTTAGGTCTAAGTGTTGCAGTGCTTTGGTACTAGTTAAACCTTGACCTATTGACACTTTTATGACAAACGTGTGCTAAAACAACTGAGAGACGAATACAACTCTTCATTAAAGTGTAAAATAGTTATGTTTATACATGTTTTTACACATGTTTATACAAGAAAGTTTTTTTATTGAACTCAGTAGATTTTGTTTTTATCTTGAGGCAATATTTGAGCTTCAGTATATCTGCCGAACCATAACCTGATTGTGTATCAACCCAAATGCATTTAGGCAAATTGTCATTTCATGTCATCTGATGAGGCTTTATTATTAACTGGAATATTTTGATATTGGGTGCTACTGTGTAATTATTATAGAGAGCAAGCAGTCAATGCGTTTTCTTCATATTGATTCATAAATATTAATTGTTATGCAATATTTCCAATGTGTAGAACTTGTGTTAAACGTTTAATGTTTATTATATAGGGAAGGGTTTTGTAGATTTTTGAGATGTTTTAATCTGATGTTTTCTGTCTATTGGGAGATGTTTTCAAGTAGAAGGTGCTATGAGTTTTGAAGATGTTAATCGCTTATAAGATCTTAACTAAACACTGAACCACATGGATCTGTTGCCTGAGAAGACTGACTGGAATCGAATGTGGATTTAAGAATATTTGCATAATATGTTGATGTTGATTTGTTTTTAGCATCTAATCCTGTTCAACATTTTATTATTATAACCTGTCAGTATTATGCTAACATCTGCCAGATTTCGTGTTGATATATTAAAATGATTTTAATATGAAAAGCATTGTCAATAAATTAATTACTTCTGGCACTGTTGTAACTATTATTCTTTCTCAATTACTTAGGAACATTTTTATCAGCTTGTCACAACTGTTGAGCCATCCCACTTTGCAGGGTACATTACTGAAACCATATGGTCAACTGATACCTGGACGTAAATGATGGTGTTAGTCGCTCCTCATCATTGAACGGGTATCTGGACAGGGCCCTGAACGGATATCTGGACAGGACTCTGAACGGGTCTTTGAACGGGTCTCTGAATGGGTATCTGGACATGGCTCTGACGGATCTCTGAATGGGTATCTGGACAGGACCCTGAACGGGCCTCTGAATGGGTATCTGGACAGGTCCCTGAACGGGTCTCTGAATGTGTCTGTGAATGGGTCTCTGAATGGATCTCTGAATGGGTAACTGGACAGGTCCATGAACGGGTCTCTGAACGGTTATCTCGACAGAGCTCTGAAAGGGTCTTTGAATGGGTATCTGGACAGGGTTCTGAACTGGTCTTTGAATGGGTAGCTGGACAGGGCCCTGAACGGGTCTCTGAATGGGTATCTGGACAGGGCTCTGAACGGGTCTCTGAATGGGTATCTGGACAGGGCTCTGAACGGGTCTTTGAATGGGTATCTGGACATGGCTCTGAACGGGTCTCTGATTGGGTATCTGGACAGGACCCTGAACGGGCCTCTGAATGGGTATCTGGACAGGGCCCTGAACGGGTCTCTGAACGGGTCTCTGAATGGGTATCTGGACATGGCCCTGAACGGGTCTCTGAATGGGTCTCTGAATGGGTCTCTGAATGGGTCTCTGAATGGGCCTCTGAATGGATCTCTGAACGGGTCTCTGAATGGATCTCTGAATGGATCTCTGAATGGATCTCTGAACGGGTCTCTGAATGGGTATCTGAATGAGTATCTGAATTGGTCTCTGAATGGGTCTAAATGGGTCTTTGAACTGGTCTCTGAATGGGTCTAATTCGTAGTCGTCAAAGCGCAGACGACACTTGGACATGCGGTCCTCGTGATTTATTTGGGCTTTCATTCGTCTTTTGAACGGAGATTGTGTGATCGACGTTGGCCATAGACTCAGATAAAAGACCCTACGCAAGCAGAACAAACGCTTAGACCTAGAGTTTAGTGACTTTAGAAGAAATGATAGAAGAAATTAATCAAAGCTCATCGTATTATAAGCGATGCCTATGTCTCCACTTAGAAGCCAGGTCAAGAGGTCCAGATTAGGCGCTTTCGAGTTGGTCTACAATTTCTTTTCCATACGAATAGAGTCTACATTCCTCATCTCTAAATCTGGTTGGTTCGGCCTTCGATCAAATATCTCCTCGATTTCCCCTCAAAAGCTTCTTACGTTTAGGACGGGAGGTCTATAGGGCGACTGTGCAAGCACCAGAGAGGACAGCACACCCAAAGTAAATGAGTATCTCGGTTGAAGTTGGCTTGAAATGAGCTGCTGATAAGGGTCGACATTGCGACTGGAGAACGCATAACCCGAGAAATCAGGAGATTTGTTCACGTCTTTATAACTTGCAGTGAAACTGAGATCAATGTCTCGAGGTAAATGTTATAGGCCCGTAGCCAGTATGAGGCAAAAAGAGGCTATCAATGGACTCTATCTATAGAGCCTCTGCTTAATTCTCAAAACGAGGCAAAATAACGCATATACCTCATCTTGTTACGATATGAGCAAGGCTGTTAACAATACTAGAAAAAAATATTGCGATATCAATACCAATACTTTCACCAATACCTTTGACGAGCAAGTTTCCTGTTTATTCACACAAAAGATGTGCTAAAGAAAAAAAAGTACAATGACACTATTATTTTTACATTAAAAAAATCAGTAAACTAGAATTACAATTATTATTTTCACAAATCAAAGATCTGTATAATTACAGTAATATTTCATACTTAAAAATTCAGAATAACTACAATTATTATAAAAAATTTATTTAAAAAAATACTCAAGCGTGCTACAACGATGAAGCGGCCACTTCAAACGACTCTGATGCGATCGTCGACCTCATGCAAAACAAAGTGGACTTCTGCTAAAATGCCAGAGCTCTAGCTAAAACTTATAGTGAGAGCCAAAAACCTATATACGGCGACTTCAAACGACTCTGAGGCGATCGTCTACCTCAGACAGAGACAGAGACAGAGACAGAGAGAGACAGAGAGACAGAGACAGAGACAGAGAGACAGAGAGACAGAGAGACAGAGACAGAGACAGAGAGAGACAGAGACAGACAGAGACAGAGACAGAGAGACAGAGAGACAGACAGACAGACAGACAGAGACAGAGACAGAGACAGACAGACAGACAGACAGACAGACAGAGATCAGTCTACCTGTTTTTCTCTCTCATATTCACATTCCTCATCTGTCTTTGTGCTTTGCCCAGTCACCTCTCTAAGCCTCTGGCCCAGTGGTCAAGATTACTGGAGTGATCTTGCTCCAATCTGGTCAGTCAGCCGGCCGCTGGCTTTTCTCCTTAGCCGGTCCACATTCCTTACTCTGGATAAGCCTAGACCCCAACCCCTCTAGCAACCGGTTTCAACTAATTCCACCCTAGCAGTCCGCAGGCTTGAAATCTAACAGGCATGAAATTATTCAGCTATATGCCTGCCCCTGCAGTTCTGTGAGGAAGAGACACTATTCTGAGTGCGATGATTTATTACTCACCATTTCTTGATCGCAAAGATTTCAAGTGGAAGAGAAGTTATAAAAATTTCTATTACGACGTGAAAAAAGTATTGGTATCGCTTATCGATGACTGGCTAAAAAACAGTATCGCGATACTGACCAAACAAAACTATCGCGATACACCTTGCGATACTGCAAAACGATCGCCGATACCAAAGTATTAACAGCCCTCGATATGAGAATTGAGATTACGTGTTAAGATCCATTTGATTCTGTTGCCTAGCATGAGTGGCTTCTTCTCGACGCACGCCTCTGAACCACTTGTACTGACATTCTTCGATACTCAAACTGGTCTTTGTCGGCTGCAGTCTCCTGCCTCTGTCTCAACGGCATTCGTTGCCATTGATCATAACCTTCTACCAGATAAACCAACTAGGTCTACTTTGCCTGTTTATTATTAAATAGTAATTTAGTATATGGAATTAACATGGAATTGTGTAAATCCTAAACTATGATAATTAATTATTAGTTGATAATTAATAATATAAATGTTACTAACTAATTAAAGACCTTGCATATATTATAAACCGATAAGCTTTTCCTGAAATTGAATTGGAATAGAATGATATTAATAAATTTAACTGCTTTAAAATGACTAATAAGTAGCATGTTATTAAAATCAAGTTTCAGGTCTATGGCACCAGTTAAACCTTGATGTATTGATAACGACTAACGTGCGCTAAAAACAACTGAGAAACCAATGCAAATCTTCATTGAAGTGTAAACTACTTCTGCCTCTTTACACAAGAAAGTTTTTAACTGAACTCGGCAGATGTTGGTTTTCTCTTGAGGCAACAATAATTATTTGAGCTTCGTACATCTGCAGGTGTTGTACGTAGACCAAACACACTCTCCGTTTAAACACTCCCGGGCCAATTTACTCTAGGATATATCGACTGGTGGAGTTAATTCTTCCAAGGAACAATTGAGTAGTGAGCGCATTGTTCCTAGGATATACACACTCCCGTTGGTGAATAGACACTCCCGTGGATTTAATTCTTCCTAGGATAAATTGACTCCCACACCCAATGCAGTAGGGGAGTTAATTCCTCCTTGGATAAATTGACTCCTGGGGAGTTAATTCTTCCTTGGATAAATTGACTCCCATAGCTAATGCAATAGGGGAGTTGATTTTTCCTTGGATATATTGACTCCTATACCTACTGCAATAGAGGAATTAATTGTTCCTATGATAAATTGACTGCTACACCAAATGCAACAGGGACGTAATTCTCCCTAGGACAAATTAACTCCCAGGAGTTAATTCTTCCTAGGATAAATGACTGTCATGTCTAATACAATAGAGGAGTTAATTCTCTGTAGGACAAATTGACTCCCAGGAGTTAATTCTTCCTAATATAAATTGATTCCCACACCTGATGCAATAGGGGAGTTAATTTTTCCTAGGACCAATTGACTCCCATATCTAATGCACTAGGGGAGTTAATTCTTCCTTGGAGAAATTGACTCCTGGAGAGTTAATTCTTCCTAGGATAAATCGACTTTCATAGCAACTACAAAAGGGAGGTTATTCTCGCTAGGACAAATTGACTAATGAGGAGTTAATTCCTTCTAGGATAAATTGACTCCCATAGCTAATGCAGTAGGGGAGTTAATTCGACCTAGGACAAATTGACTCCCGGGGAGTTAATTCTTCTTAGGATAAATTGACTGTCATATCTAATACAATAGGGGAGTTAATTCTCCCTAGGACAAATTGACTCCCAGGAGTTAATTCTTTCTAATATAAATTGATTCCCACACCTAATGCAATTAGGGAGTTAATTTTTCCTAGGACCAATTGACTCCCATATCTAATGCAATAGGGGAGTTAATTCTTCGTAGGAGAAATTGACTCCTGTAGAGTTAATTCTTCCTAGGATAAATTGACTGCTAAACCTATTGCAATAAGGGGGTTAATTCGTTCTGGGACAAATTGACTCCCATATCGAATGCGTTAGGGGAGTTAATTCTTCCTAGGAGAAATTGGCTCCCTGGTCATTAATTCTTCCTAGGATAAATTGACTTCCATACGTAACGCAAATGGGGAATTAATCCTTCCTAGGACAAATTGACTCCCGGTGAGTTAACTCTTCCTATGATAAATATACTCCTATAGCTAATGCAATAGGGGAGTTAATTCTTCCTCGGACAAATTGACTTCCAGGGAGTTGATTCTTCCTAGGACAAATTGATTTGAGGAGTTACCCTTGGCCTAAAAGCTTTCTGGAGACGAAACTTCCTAGGATAAATTGAATACGACAGGGTTAGTTATGAGGCACCTTCTTTGTTTGGCCAATTGACTTGAATCAGATCAAATGAAATCGTTTATTTTTGTAACCAACCAAAATAAAATAAAAAATACAGTCAAATTACAATCATTATGGTTGATAGCGGCCACAAGGAAAGGCCCTGAAGGGATCAAAACGATCCCGCTGGTAGGGACACCTATGTACAATTTAACACAAACACGGCCGGCCGGCTGAATGTAACACAGCAATTAAATATACATGTAAGTTAATACGCACATGAGTCATAACTAAAATAAACAAAAGTTATCAAATTAAAATATGCAATTCGCCATGAGGCTAATCATTTTTCTATCAAGTAGGTGCGTAGCTTATTCTTAAAAGCAGTGGCGTAACCAGAGGTTACGCAACTGCTTACGCAACTGAGGTGTCCGCAGCTTTTAGCTGATCAACCCTCATCTGCCTTTGAAAGATCCACTGGCAATTCAGTTTAAAAATATTCTGTGTTAAAGTCTGTTACGTTCGAGCTTCCCTTGCGATGAAGTTCATGACTTGTCAGCACGAAAGCAGTCACTTGTATACAAAATATTTTTCCTGTTTTTGCACCATCCGAAAGCTGCTAGATTTACCTTTCCAAAACCGTTTTCAGCAAGTTTTTGCCTTGTATACTGGCAATTCAGCTTAAAAATATTCTGTGTTACAGTCTGTTACGTTCGAGCTTCCTTTGAGATGAAGTTCATGACTTGTTAGCACGAAAGCAGTCACTTGTATACAAAATAGTTTTTCCTTTGCGATGAAGTTCATGACTTGTCAGCACGAAAGCAGTCATTTGTATACAAAATAGTTTTTGAACCATCCTCAAGCTGCTAGATTTACCTTTCCAAAACCGTTTTCAGCTAGTTTTTGCCTTCTATACTGGCAATTCAGCTTCAAAAGATTCAGAAAGACAGACAAACATATAGACAGAAACCAAGATTCAGAAGAGCTTACTGCATAACGTGATAATGAAATTTGTTGCAAATGTAAATACACTATTGTTTTTTCCGGACTGTATGTTCTTTGATTATGAGCCTGTGCCAAACTTCTCATTGTTTTCAGTTGAGAAGACTCGACATATTAATGCCGATCAGCACAAAATTCGTGTTAATCTCAGGCGATGGCGGATTTGAGGAGGTGAAATTCATGATGAAGAGAGGTGTCCGCAGCTTTTACCTGATCAACCCTCACCTGCCTTTGGAATATCCACTGGCAATTCAGCTTAAACATATTCTGTGTTAAAGTCTGTTACGTTCAAGCTTCCTTTGCGATGAAGTTCATGACTTGTTAGCACGAAAGAAGTCACTTGTATACAAAATAGTTATTGCACCATGCTGAAGCTGTTAGATTTACCTTTCCAAAACCGTTTTCAGCTAGCTCTTGCCTTGTATACCGGCAATTCAGCTTAAAAAGATTCAGAAGAGCTTACTGCATAACGTGATAATGAAATTTGTTGCAACTGTAAATTCACTATTGTTTTTTCCGGACTGTATGTTCTTTGATTCTGAGCCTGTGCCAAACTTTTCATTGTTTTAAGTTGGGAAGACTCGACATATTAATGACGATCAGCACAAAATTCGTGATAATCTCAGGCGATGGCGGATTTGAGGAGGTGAAATTCATGATGAAGAGAGGTATCCGCAGCTTTTACCTGATCAACCCTCATCTGCCTTTGAAAGATCCACTGGCAATTCAGCTTAAAAATATTCTGTGTTACAGTCTGTTACGTTCGAGCTTCCTTTGCGATGACGTTCATGACTTGTTAGCACGAAAGCAGTCACTTGTATACATAATAGTTTTTCCTGTTTTTGCACCATCCTGAAGCTGCTAGATTTACCTTTCCAAAACCGTCTCCTAGGCACGGCAGTGACTGGCCTCTTAGATGGAGGTTCGTGTGGACACTTCACTGACATTTGAATATGTACTTTACACAAAACCTTAGCTTTCTGAATGCAGAAGACATAACAGGATAATAATATTGCAACTGCAGGCCTATGTTGATATTGTGAAAGATTAGTAGACAGCTCAGCATACATAACTTGAGAGCATGCTTTTATGATATATCTTAGATTATGAGAATTTCAATAGCAGAGGTTGCCAGAGACCAGAGTATTCACCATTAAAATTGGTAAAACTTTGAGAGACTATCCTGCCCGGGTTAAATAGAATCCAAAAGACTCCACACTGCTTTATACCTTCAAAGCAGAATTTATGAATAACTTTCTGTTTCATGACTATTGTCTTCATTTCTGTGTGCAGTGTGTGCTGTATAAATGATGTTCATCTGTAGGTAACGTATTGGACGCAAAGTAAAGAAGAATGTGTGGCTTCAGACGACTCATTCGTACAGCTGTTTTGTCCGATATGTTCGGTGTTTGGAGTTGAAATGGCGAGGGAGGGAGGGGGAGGAGAAGGAATCAGGTGGGGATTTGCAAAAGAGCAGTATTTTCAGTTGTGTGTGAAATACCTGTGGGGAGATAGCAAGAGGTGAGATGTTTGTGAGTTCATAGGACGGATCAGTTTATTGTCTTAATGGTCTTGAAGGGATGCAATATAAAATTACTGTAACAATAATGCTTAATAGTGATCGTCTGTTGCATTTCAGTTTGCGACGACGGGTTGTCCAATAAGGATGTAGAATACAAGGCTCCCATCCTGCGATCGTCCATTTCTGCCAAAGGTCGGTACTTCTTAAACTTCGTCTCAGCATTTCTGCCATATGAAGGATAATAATATTGCAACTGCAGGCCTATGTTGATATTGTGAAAGATTAGTAGACAGCTCAGCATACATAACTTGAGAGCATGCTTTTATGATATATCTTAGATTATGAGAATTTCAATAGCAGAGGTTGCCAGAGACCAGAGTATTCACCATTAAAATTGGTAAAACTTTGAGACTATCCTGCCAGGGTTAAATAGAATCCAAAAGACTCCACACTGCTTTATACCTTCAAAGCAGAATTTTGAATAATTTTCTGTTTCATGACTATTGTCTTCATTTCTGTGTGCAGTGTGTGCTGTATAAATGATGTTCATCTGTAGCTAACCTATTGGACCAAACACGAAGATGAATGTCTAAAAACTTCAGACCACTCATTCAAAGACTTGCTCTGTCCTGTATGTCTGCACAACTCGCACAGCATTACATCGAATGAACAACACTGGGCAGATACCCACGCCATGTTGACAAGTAATGCAAGCGTGGAAGAGTTAAAAGACAGCAGTGAGTAGTGTTTGGATGAATTCTTTGCGAGACGGGGGGGGCGGGGCTGTCTGTGACATATCAATTATGACAGGTGTGACAACCCTAACCATAATAGCCATTGTTCTACACCTAGCCTGAATGCTGATCTCAGTGGCCTTGAACTAGGTGTAGTAGTAATGGTTGCGGGTGAACTGACACACTTTTGACCTAGGCCGTTGTAGGAGGGAGCATTCATATTGGCTAACACATGGGGGCCCATTTGAGTGTATGTGTTTATATAGCGCTCCTTCAAGTTATCAACTCAGAGGTGCTCCCTGTGCTAGCCTATATGATGTTAAAATTTCATTATTGACAAATATGTCACAATTGTTAGCAAAACAGTGCACGGAAGCTGATAAGAGTAACTATTGGTGGACCCACTCACAAACGAGGAACTAGGCAACGGATTACCATTGACTCTGATGGATGGCATGGATGTTCAGAGTTTCTGGGGCAAGTTGCATCAATAGGGTAGAGTGACGACAGGTGACAGCGTTACAAATACAGTGACGATGTCGACGAGCAGTCTCTCTTAACTGGTGGAAGATAGCGTGAATCTGGATATTTGTCGAGGCTCAAGGAGGACAAGTGTTGGTCAGTTGATTGAATAGCCACCCATGATTATTGGCCAAGGTCGCTCCAATGGCCTAGTGAACCATCCTTCACCAAGATGAAAACACTCGGCTTCAGGACTCCAGGAGGCATAAACTGTTCGCTTGTCTGAGACTTGACCGCATCGTGCAACAGATAATGGAAAGAAAGCTGAAGATTTTTGGACGCATTTGTAGAATGAGAAATTACAGACTAATCAAGCAGGTCATGTTTGGCATGATTGATGGCACGGGAGAAAAGGCAGACCAAACAGGGAATGGCTCGACGATGTCGGTGACTGGTACGGACGGAATATACACACACTAAGCCTGATGGTACAGGACTGCCTGCCTATTGGGCCACATTCCTAACATTCCTGTCCGATGTGTTTTGATAAATTTTACACCACTTCAGTATTTACAAAACACTGGACTTCACACCATGCGACAGTGATGGAAAAACCAAACCTGGAATGTCTTAAAGACGAAAGTGAGTAGTGTTTGGATGAATTCTTTGCGAGACGGGGGGGGGGGGTCTGTCTGAGACAAATCAATTATGACAGATGTGACAACCCTAACCATAATAGCCATTGTTCTACGCCTAGCCTGAATGCT
Organism: Bimastos eiseni; assembly: GCA_959347315.1. NCBI lineage: Eukaryota > Metazoa > Annelida > Clitellata > Crassiclitellata > Lumbricidae > Bimastos > Bimastos eiseni. The sequence goes on along the minus strand of OY365806.1, from coordinate 56,209,658 downwards.
TATCTCAGTGGCCTTGAACCAGGTGTAGTAGTAATGGTTGCGGGCGAACTGACACACTTTTGACCTAGGCCGTTGTAGTAGGGAGCATTCCTTATGGCTAACACATGGGGGCCCATTTGTGTGTATGTGTTTTCAACTAGTTTTTACCTTGTATACTGGCAATTCAGCCTAAAATGATTCAGAAGAGCTTACTGCATAACGTGATAATGAAATTTGTTGCAACTGTAAATTCACTATTGTTTTTTCCGGACTGTATGTTCTTTGATTCTGAGCCTGTGCCAAACTTTTCATTGTTTTAAGTTGGGAAGACTCGACATATTAATGCCGATCAGCACAAAATTCGTGATAATCTCAGGCGATGGCGGATTTGAGGAGGTGAAATTCATGATGAAGAGAGGTGTCCGCAGCTTTTACCTGATCAACCCTCATCTGCCTTTGAAAGATCCACTGGCAATTCAGCTTAAAAATATTCTGTGTTACAGTCTGTTACGTTCGAGCTTCCTTTGCGATGACGTTCATGACTTGTTAGCACGAAAGCAGTCACTTGTATACATAATAGTTTTTCCTGTTTTTGCACCATCCTGAAGCTGCTAGATTTACCTTTCCAAAACCGTCTCCTAGGCACGGCAGTGACTGGCCTCTTAGATGGAGGTTCGTGTGGACACTTCACTGACATTTGAATATGTACTTTACACAAAACCTTAGCTTTCTGAATGCAGAAGACATAACAGGATAATAATATTGCAACTGCAGGCCTATGTTGATATTGTGAAAGATTAGTAGACAGCTCAGCATACATAACTTGAGAGCATGCTTTTATGATATATCTTAGATTATGAGAATTTCAATAGCAGAGGTTGCCAGAGACCAGAGTATTCACCATTAAAATTGGTAAAACTTTGAGAGACTATCCTGCCCGGGTTAAATAGAATCCAAAAGACTCCACACTGCTTTATACCTTCAAAGCAGAATTTATGAATAACTTTCTGTTTCATGACTATTGTCTTCATTTCTGTGTGCAGTGTGTGCTGTATAAATGATGTTCATCTGTAGGTAACGTATTGGACGCAAAGTAAAGAAGAATGTGTGGCTTCAGACGACTCATTCGTACAGCTGTTTTGTCCGATATGTTCGGTGTTTGGAGTTGAAATGGCGAGGGAGGGAGGGGGAGGAGAAGGAATCAGGTGGGGATTTGCAAAAGAGCAGTATTTTCAGTTGTGTGTGAAATACCTGTGGGGAGATAGCAAGAGGTGAGATGTTTGTGAGTTCATAGGACGGATCAGTTTATTGTCTTAATGGTCTTGAAGGGATGCAATATAAAATTACTGTAACAATAATGCTTAATAGTGATCGTCTGTTGCATTTCAGTTTGCGACGACGGGTTGTCCAATAAGGATGTAGAATACAAGGCTCCCATCCTGCGATCGTCCATTTCTGCCAAAGGTCGGTACTTCTTAAACTTCGTCTCAGCATTTCTGCCATATGAAGGATACTAATATTGCAACTGCAGGCCTATGTTGATATTGTGAAAGATTAGTAGACAGCTCAGCATACATAACTTGAGAGCATGCTTTTATGATATATCTTAGATTATGAGAATTTCAATAGCAGAGGTTGCCAGAGACCAGAGTATTCACCATTAAAATTGGTAAAACTTTGAGACTATCCTGCCAGGGTTAAATAGAATCCAAAAGACTCCACACTGCTTTATACCTTCAAAGCAGAATTTTGAATAATTTTCTGTTTCATGACTATTGTCTTCATTTCTGTGTGCAGTGTGTGCTGTATAAATGATGTTCATCTGTAGCTAACCTATTGGACCAAACACGAAGATGAATGTCTAAAAACTTCAGACCACTCATTCAAAGACTTGCTCTGTCCTGTATGTCTGCACAACTCGCACAGCATTACATCGAATGAACAACACTGGGCAGATACCCACGCCATGTTGACAAGTAATGCAAGCGTGGAAGAGTTAAAAGACAGCAGTGAGTAGTGTTTGGATGAATTCTTTGCGAGACGGGGGGGGGCGGGGCTGTCTGTGACATATCAATTATGACAGGTGTGACAACCCTAACCATAATAGCCATTGTTCTACACCTAGCCTGAATGCTGATCTCAGTGGCCTTGAACTAGGTGTAGTAGTAATGGTTGCGGGTGAACTGACACACTTTTGACCTAGGCCGTTGTAGGAGGGAGCATTCATATTGGCTAACACATGGGGGCCCATTTGAGTGTATGTGTTTATATAGCGCTCCTTCAAGTTATCAACTCAGAGGTGCTCCCTGTGCTAGCCTATATGATGTTAAAATTTCATTATTGACAAATATGTCACAATTGTTAGCAAAACAGTGCACGGAAGCTGATAAGAGTAACTATTGGTGGACCCACTCACAAACGAGAAACTAGGCAACGGATTACCATTGACTCTGATGGATGGCATGGATGTTCAGAGTTTCTGGGGCAAGTTGCATCAATAGGGTAGAGTGACGACAGGTGACAGCGTTACAAATACAGTGACGATGTCGACGAGCAGTCTCTCTTAACTGGTGGAAGATAGCGTGAATCTGGATATTTGTCGAGGCTCAAGGAGGACAAGTGTTGGTCAGTTGATTGAATAGCCACCCATGATTATTGGCCAAGGTCGCTCCAATGGCCTAGTGAACCATCCTTCACCAAGATGAAAACACTCGGCTTCAGGACTCCAGGAGGCATAAACTGTTCGCTTGTCTGAGACTTGACCGCATCGTGCAACAGATAATGGAAAGAAAGCTGAAGATTTTTGGACGCATTTGTAGAATGAGAAATTACAGACTAATCAAGCAGGTCATGTTTGGCATGATTGATGGCACGGGAGAAAAGGCAGACCAAACAGGGAATGGCTCGACGATGTCGGTGACTGGTACGGACGGAATATACACACACTAAGCCTGATGGTACAGGACTGCCTGCCTATTGGGCCACATTCCTAACATTCCTGTCCGATGTGTTTTGATAAATTTTACACCACTTCAGTATTTACAAAACACTGGACTTCACACCATGCGACAGTGATGGAAAAACCAAACCTGGAATGTCTTAAAGACAGCAGTGAGTAGTGTTTGGATGAATTCTTTGCGAGACGGGGGGGCGGGGCTGTCTGTGACATATCAATTATGACAGGTGTGACAACCCTAACCATAATAGCCATTGTTCTACACCTAGCCTGAATGCTGATCTCAGTGGCCTTGAACTAGGTGTAGTAGTAATGGTTGCGGGTGAACTGACACACTTTTGACCTAGGCCGTTGTAGGAGGGAGCATTCCTTATGGCTAACACATGGGGGCCCATTTGTGTGTATGTGTTTTCAACTAGTTTTTACCTTGTATACTGGCAATTCAGCCTAAAATGATTCAGAAGAGCTTACTGCATAACGTGATAATGAAATTTGTTGCAACTGTAAATTCACTATTGTTTTTTCCGGACTGTATGTTCTTTGATTCTGAGCCTGTGCCAAACTTTTCATTGTTTTAAGTTGGGAAGACTCGACATATTAATGCCGATCAGCACAAAATTCGTGATAATCTCAGGCGATGGCGGATTTGAGGAGGTGAAATTCATGATGAAGAGAGGTGTCCGCAGCTTTTACCTGATCAACCCTCATCTGCCTTTGAAAGATCCACTGGCAATTCAGCTTAAAAATATTCTGTGTTACAGTCTGTTACGTTCGAGCTTCCTTTGCGATGACGTTCATGACTTGTTAGCACGAAAGCAGTCACTTGTATACATAATAGTTTTTCCTGTTTTTGCACCATCCTGAAGCTGCTAGATTTACCTTTCCAAAACCGTCTCCTAGGCACGGCAGTGACTGGCCTCTTAGATGGAGGTTCGTGTGGACACTTCACTGACATTTGAATATGTACTTTACACAAAACCTTAGCTTTCTGAATGCAGAAGACATAACAGGATAATAATATTGCAACTGCAGGCCTATGTTGATATTGTGAAAGATTAGTAGACAGCTCAGCATACATAACTTGAGAGCATGCTTTTATGATATATCTTAGATTATGAGAATTTCAATAGCAGAGGTTGCCAGAGACCAGAGTATTCACCATTAAAATTGGTAAAACTTTGAGAGACTATCCTGCCCGGGTTAAATAGAATCCAAAAGACTCCACACTGCTTTATACCTTCAAAGCAGAATTTATGAATAACTTTCTGTTTCATGACTATTGTCTTCATTTCTGTGTGCAGTGTGTGCTGTATAAATGATGTTCATCTGTAGGTAACGTATTGGACGCAAAGTAAAGAAGAATGTGTGGCTTCAGACGACTCATTCGTACAGCTGTTTTGTCCGATATGTTCGGTGTTTGGAGTTTAAATGGCGAGGGAGGGAGGGGGAGGAGAAGGAATCAGGTGGGGATTTGCAAAAGAGCAGTATTTTCAGTTGTGTGTGAAATACCTGTGGGGAGATAGCAAGAGGTGAGATGTTTGTGAGTTCATAGGACGGATCAGTTTATTGTCTTAATGGTCTTGAAGGGATGCAATATAAAATTACTGTAACAATAATGCTTAATAGTGATCGTCTGTTGCATTTCAGTTTGCGACGACGGGTTGTCCAATAAGGATGTAGAATACAAGGCTCCCATCCTGCGATCGTCCATTTCTGCCAAAGGTCGGTACTTCTTAAACTTCGTCTCAGCATTTCTGCCATATGAAGGATAATAATATTGCAACTGCAGGCCTATGTTGATATTGTGAAAGATTAGTAGACAGCTCAGCATACATAACTTGAGAGCATGCTTTTATGATATATCTTAGATTATGAGAATTTCAATAGCAGAGGTTGCCAGAGACCAGAGTATTCACCATTAAAATTGGTAAAACTTTGAGACTATCCTGCCAGGGTTAAATAGAATCCAAAAGACTCCACACTGCTTTATACCTTCAAAGCAGAATTTTGAATAATTTTCTGTTTCATGACTATTGTCTTCATTTCTGTGTGCAGTGTGTGCTGTATAAATGATGTTCATCTGTAGCTAACCTATTGGACCAAACACGAAGATGAATGTCTAAAAACTTCAGACCACTCATTCAAAGACTTGCTCTGTCCTGTATGTCTGCACAACTCGCACAGCATTACATCGAATGAACAACACTGGGCAGATACCCACGCCATGTTGACAAGTAATGCAAGCGTGGAAGAGTTAAAAGACAGCAGTGAGTAGTGTTTGGATGAATTCTTTGCGAGACGGGGGGGGCGGGGCTGTCTGTGACATATCAATTATGACAGGTGTGACAACCCTAACCATAATAGCCATTGTTCTACACCTAGCCTGAATGCTGATCTCAGTGGCCTTGAACTAGGTGTAGTAGTAATGGTTGCGGGTGAACTGACACACTTTTGACCTAGGCCGTTGTAGGAGGGAGCATTCATATTGGCTAACACATGGGGGCCCATTTGAGTGTATGTGTTTATATAGCGCTCCTTCAAGTTATCAACTCAGAGGTGCTCCCTGTGCTAGCCTATATGATGTTAAAATTTCATTATTGACAAATATGTCACAATTGTTAGCAAAACAGTGCACGGAAGCTGATAAGAGTAACTATTGGTGGACCCACTCACAAACGAGGAACTAGGCAACGGATTACCATTGACTCTGATGGATGGCATGGATGTTCAGAGTTTCTGGGGCAAGTTGCATCAATAGGGTAGAGTGACGACAGGTGACAGCGTTACAAATACAGTGACGATGTCGACGAGCAGTCTCTCTTAACTGGTGGAAGATAGCGTGAATCTGGATATTTGTCGAGGCTCAAGGAGGACAAGTGTTGGTCAGTTGATTGAATAGCCACCCATGATTATTGGCCAAGGTCGCTCCAATGGCCTAGTGAACCATCCTTCACCAAGATGAAAACACTCGGCTTCAGGACTCCAGGAGGCATAAACTGTTCGCTTGTCTGAGACTTGACCGCATCGTGCAACAGATAATGGAAAGAAAGCTGAAGATTTTTGGACGCATTTGTAGAATGAGAAATTACAGACTAATCAAGCAGGTCATGTTTGGCATGATTGATGGCACGGGAGAAAAGGCAGACCAAACAGGGAATGGCTCGACGATGTCGGTGACTGGTACGGACGGAATATACACACACTAAGCCTGATGGTACAGGACTGCCTGCCTATTGGGCCACATTCCTAACATTCCTGTCCGATGTGTTTTGATAAATTTTACACCACTTCAGTATTTACAAAACACTGGACTTCACACCATGCGACAGTGATGGAAAAACCAAACCTGGAATGTCTTAAAGACGAAAGTGAGTAGTGTTTGGATGAATTCTTTGCGAGACGGGGGGGGGGGGGTCTGTCTGAGACAAATCAATTATGACAGATGTGACAACCCTAACCATAATAGCCATTGTTCTACGCCTAGCCTGAATGCTTATCTCAGTGGCCTTGAACCAGGTGTAGTAGTAATGGTTGCGGGCGAACTGACACACTTTTGACCTAGGCCGTTGTAGTAGGGAGCATTCCTTATGGCTAACACATGGGGGCCCATTTGTGTGTATGTGTTTTCAACTAGTTTTTACCTTGTATACTGGCAATTCAGCCTAAAATGATTCAGAAGAGCTTACTGCATAACGTGATAATGAAATTTGTTGCAACTGTAAATTCACTATTGTTTTTTCCGGACTGTATGTTCTTTGATTCTGAGCCTGTGCCAAACTTTTCATTGTTTTAAGTTGGGAAGACTCGACATATTAATGCCGATCAGCACAAAATTCGTGATAATCTCAGGCGATGGCGGATTTGAGGAGGTGAAATTCATGATGAAGAGAGGTGTCCGCAGCTTTTACCTGATCAACCCTCATCTGCCTTTGAAAGATCCACTGGCAATTCAGCTTAAAAATATTCTGTGTTACAGTCTGTTACGTTCGAGCTTCCTTTGCGATGACGTTCATGACTTGTTAGCACGAAAGCAGTCACTTGTATACATAATAGTTTTTCCTGTTTTTGCACCATCCTGAAGCTGCTAGATTTACCTTTCCAAAACCGTCTCCTAGGCACGGCAGTGACTGGCCTCTTAGATGGAGGTTCGTGTGGACACTTCACTGACATTTGAATATGTACTTTACACAAAACCTTAGCTTTCTGAATGCAGAAGACATAACAGGATAATAATATTGCAACTGCAGGCCTATGTTGATATTGTGAAAGATTAGTAGACAGCTCAGCATACATAACTTGAGAGCATGCTTTTATGATATATCTTAGATTATGAGAATTTCAATAGCAGAGGTTGCCAGAGACCAGAGTATTCACCATTAAAATTGGTAAAACTTTGAGAGACTATCCTGCCCGGGTTAAATAGAATCCAAAAGACTCCACACTGCTTTATACCTTCAAAGCAGAATTTATGAATAACTTTCTGTTTCATGACTATTGTCTTCATTTCTGTGTGCAGTGTGTGCTGTATAAATGATGTTCATCTGTAGGTAACGTATTGGACGCAAAGTAAAGAAGAATGTGTGGCTTCAGACGACTCATTCGTACAGCTGTTTTGTCCGATATGTTCGGTGTTTGGAGTTGAAATGGCGAGGGAGGGAGGGGGAGGAGAAGGAATCAGGTGGGGATTTGCAAAAGAGCAGTATTTTCAGTTGTGTGTGAAATACCTGTGGGGAGATAGCAAGAGGTGAGATGTTTGTGAGTTCATAGGACGGATCAGTTTATTGTCTTAATGGTCTTGAAGGGATGCAATATAAAATTACTGTAACAATAATGCTTAATAGTGATCGTCTGTTGCATTTCAGTTTGCGACGACGGGTTGTCCAATAAGGATGTAGAATACAAGGCTCCCATCCTGCGATCGTCCATTTCTGCCAAAGGTCGGTACTTCTTAAACTTCGTCTCAGCATTTCTGCCATATGAAGGATACTAATATTGCAACTGCAGGCCTATGTTGATATTGTGAAAGATTAGTAGACAGCTCAGCATACATAACTTGAGAGCATGCTTTTATGATATATCTTAGATTATGAGAATTTCAATAGCAGAGGTTGCCAGAGACCAGAGTATTCACCATTAAAATTGGTAAAACTTTGAGACTATCCTGCCAGGGTTAAATAGAATCCAAAAGACTCCACACTGCTTTATACCTTCAAAGCAGAATTTTGAATAATTTTCTGTTTCATGACTATTGTCTTCATTTCTGTGTGCAGTGTGTGCTGTATAAATGATGTTCATCTGTAGCTAACCTATTGGACCAAACACGAAGATGAATGTCTAAAAACTTCAGACCACTCATTCAAAGACTTGCTCTGTCCTGTATGTCTGCACAACTCGCACAGCATTACATCGAATGAACAACACTGGGCAGATACCCACGCCATGTTGACAAGTAATGCAAGCGTGGAAGAGTTAAAAGACAGCAGTGAGTAGTGTTTGGATGAATTCTTTGCGAGACGGGGGGGGGCGGGGCTGTCTGTGACATATCAATTATGACAGGTGTGACAACCCTAACCATAATAGCCATTGTTCTACACCTAGCCTGAATGCTGATCTCAGTGGCCTTGAACTAGGTGTAGTAGTAATGGTTGCGGGTGAACTGACACACTTTTGACCTAGGCCGTTGTAGGAGGGAGCATTCATATTGGCTAACACATGGGGGCCCATTTGAGTGTATGTGTTTATATAGCGCTCCTTCAAGTTATCAACTCAGAGGTGCTCCCTGTGCTAGCCTATATGATGTTAAAATTTCATTATTGACAAATATGTCACAATTGTTAGCAAAACAGTGCACGGAAGCTGATAAGAGTAACTATTGGTGGACCCACTCACAAACGAGAAACTAGGCAACGGATTACCATTGACTCTGATGGATGGCATGGATGTTCAGAGTTTCTGGGGCAAGTTGCATCAATAGGGTAGAGTGACGACAGGTGACAGCGTTACAAATACAGTGACGATGTCGACGAGCAGTCTCTCTTAACTGGTGGAAGATAGCGTGAATCTGGATATTTGTCGAGGCTCAAGGAGGACAAGTGTTGGTCAGTTGATTGAATAGCCACCCATGATTATTGGCCAAGGTCGCTCCAATGGCCTAGTGAACCATCCTTCACCAAGATGAAAACACTCGGCTTCAGGACTCCAGGAGGCATAAACTGTTCGCTTGTCTGAGACTTGACCGCATCGTGCAACAGATAATGGAAAGAAAGCTGAAGATTTTTGGACGCATTTGTAGAATGAGAAATTACAGACTAATCAAGCAGGTCATGTTTGGCATGATTGATGGCACGGGAGAAAAGGCAGACCAAACAGGGAATGGCTCGACGATGTCGGTGACTGGTACGGACGGAATATACACACACTAAGCCTGATGGTACAGGACTGCCTGCCTATTGGGCCACATTCCTAACATTCCTGTCCGATGTGTTTTGATAAATTTTACACCACTTCAGTATTTACAAAACACTGGACTTCACACCATGCGACAGTGATGGAAAAACCAAACCTGGAATGTCTTAAAGACGAAAGTGAGTAGTGTTTGGATGAATTCTTTGCGAGACGGGGGGGGGGTCTGTCTGAGACAAATCAATTATGACAGATGTGACAACCCTAACCATAATAGCCATTGTTCTACGCCTAGCCTGAATGCTTATCTCAGTGGCCTTGAACCAGGTGTAGTAGTAATGGTTGCGGGCGAACTGACACACTTTTGACCTAGGCCGTTGTAGTAGGGAGCATTCCTTATGGCTAACACATGGGGGCCCATTTGTGTGTATGTGTTTTCAACTAGTTTTTACCTTGTATACTGGCAATTCAGCCTAAAATGATTCAGAAGAGCTTACTGCATAACGTGATAATGAAATTTGTTGCAACTGTAAATTCACTATTGTTTTTTCCGGACTGTATGTTCTTTGATTCTGAGCCTGTGCCAAACTTTTCATTGTTTTAAGTTGGGAAGACTCGACATATTAATGCCGATCAGCACAAAATTCGTGATAATCTCAGGCGATGGCGGATTTGAGGAGGTGAAATTCATGATGAAGAGAGGTGTCCGCAGCTTTTACCTGATCAACCCTCATCTGCCTTTGAAAGATCCACTGGCAATTCAGCTTAAAAATATTCTGTGTTACAGTCTGTTACGTTCGAGCTTCCTTTGCGATGACGTTCATGACTTGTTAGCACGAAAGCAGTCACTTGTATACATAATAGTTTTTCCTGTTTTTGCACCATCCTGAAGCTGCTAGATTTACCTTTCCAAAACCGTCTCCTAGGCACGGCAGTGACTGGCCTCTTAGATGGAGGTTCGTGTGGACACTTCACTGACATTTGAATATGTACTTTACACAAAACCTTAGCTTTCTGAATGCAGAAGACATAACAGGATAATAATATTGCAACTGCAGGCCTATGTTGATATTGTGAAAGATTAGTAGACAGCTCAGCATACATAACTTGAGAGCATGCTTTTATGATATATCTTAGATTATGAGAATTTCAATAGCAGAGGTTGCCAGAGACCAGAGTATTCACCATTAAAATTGGTAAAACTTTGAGAGACTATCCTGCCCGGGTTAAATAGAATCCAAAAGACTCCACACTGCTTTATACCTTCAAAGCAGAATTTATGAATAACTTTCTGTTTCATGACTATTGTCTTCATTTCTGTGTGCAGTGTGTGCTGTATAAATGATGTTCATCTGTAGGTAACGTATTGGACGCAAAGTAAAGAAGAATGTGTGGCTTCAGACGACTCATTCGTACAGCTGTTTTGTCCGATATGTTCGGTGTTTGGAGTTGAAATGGCGAGGGAGGGAGGGGGAGGAGAAGGAATCAGGTGGGGATTTGCAAAAGAGCAGTATTTTCAGTTGTGTGTGAAATACCTGTGGGGAGATAGCAAGAGGTGAGATGTTTGTGAGTTCATAGGACGGATCAGTTTATTGTCTTAATGGTCTTGAAGGGATGCAATATAAAATTACTGTAACAATAATGCTTAATAGTGATCGTCTGTTGCATTTCAGTTTGCGACGACGGGTTGTCCAATAAGGATGTAGAATACAAGGCTCCCATCCTGCGATCGTCCATTTCTGCCAAAGGTCGGTACTTCTTAAACTTCGTCTCAGCATTTCTGCCATATGAAGGATAATAATATTGCAACTGCAGGCCTATGTTGATATTGTGAAAGATTAGTAGACAGCTCAGCATACATAACTTGAGAGCATGCTTTTATGATATATCTTAGATTATGAGAATTTCAATAGCAGAGGTTGCCAGAGACCAGAGTATTCACCATTAAAATTGGTAAAACTTTGAGACTATCCTGCCAGGGTTAAATAGAATCCAAAAGACTCCACACTGCTTTATACCTTCAAAGCAGAATTTTGAATAATTTTCTGTTTCATGACTATTGTCTTCATTTCTGTGTGCAGTGTGTGCTGTATAAATGATGTTCATCTGTAGCTAACCTATTGGACCAAACACGAAGATGAATGTCTAAAAACTTCAGACCACTCATTCAAAGACTTGCTCTGTCCTGTATGTCTGCACAACTCGCACAGCATTACATCGAATGAACAACACTGGGCAGATACCCACGCCATGTTGACAAGTAATGCAAGCGTGGAAGAGTTAAAAGACAGCAGTGAGTAGTGTTTGGATGAATTCTTTGCGAGACGGGGGGGGGCGGGGCTGTCTGTGACATATCAATTATGACAGGTGTGACAACCCTAACCATAATAGCCATTGTTCTACACCTAGCCTGAATGCTGATCTCAGTGGCCTTGAACTAGGTGTAGTAGTAATGGTTGCGGGTGAACTGACACACTTTTGACCTAGGCCGTTGTAGGAGGGAGCATTCATATTGGCTAACACATGGGGGCCCATTTGAGTGTATGTGTTTATATAGCGCTCCTTCAAGTTATCAACTCAGAGGTGCTCCCTGTGCTAGCCTATATGATGTTAAAATTTCATTATTGACAAATATGTCACAATTGTTAGCAAAACAGTGCACGGAAGCTGATAAGAGTAACTATTGGTGGACCCACTCACAAACGAGGAACTAGGCAACGGATTACCATTGACTCGGATGGATGGCATGGATGTTCAGAGTTTCTGGGGCAAGTTGCATCAATAGGGTAGAGTGACGACAGGTGACAGCGTTACAAATACAGTGACGATGTCGACGAGCAGTCTCTCTTAACTGGTGGAAGATAGCGTGAATCTGGATATTTGTCGAGGCTCAAGGAGGACAAGTGTTGGTCAGTTGATTGAATAGCCACCCATGATTATTGGCCAAGGTCGCTCCAATGGCCTAGTGAACCATCCTTCACCAAGATGAAAACACTCGGCTTCAGGACTCCAGGAGGCATAAACTGTTCGCTTGTCTGAGACTTGACCGCATCGTGCAACAGATAATGGAAAGAAAGCTGAAGATTTTTGGACGCATTTGTAGAATGAGAAATTACAGACTAATCAAGCAGGTCATGTTTGGCATGATTGATGGCACGGGAGAAAAGGCAGACCAAACAGGGAATGGCTCGACGATGTCGGTGACTGGTACGGACGGAATATACACACACTAAGCCTGATGGTACAGGACTGCCTGCCTATTGGGCCACATTCCTAACATTCCTGTCCGATGTGTTTTGATAAATTTTACACCACTTCAGTATTTACAAAACACTGGACTTCACACCATGCGACAGTGATGGAAAAACCAAACCTGGAATGTCTTAAAGACGAAAGTGAGTAGTGTTTGGATGAATTCTTTGCGAGACGGGGGGGGGGTCTGTCTGAGACAAATCAATTATGACAGATGTGACAACCCTAACCATAATAGCCATTGTTCTACGCCTAGCCTGAATGCTTATCTCAGTGGCCTTGAACCAGGTGTAGTAGTAATGGTTGCGGGCGAACTGACACACTTTTGACCTAGGCCGTTGTAGTAGGGAGCATTCCTTATGGCTAACACATGGGGGCCCATTTGTGTGTATGTGTTTTCAACTAGTTTTTACCTTGTATACTGGCAATTCAGCCTAAAATGATTCAGAAGAGCTTACTGCATAACGTGATAATGAAATTTGTTGCAACTGTAAATTCACTATTGTTTTTTCCGGACTGTATGTTCTTTGATTCTGAGCCTGTGCCAAACTTTTCATTGTTTTAAGTTGGGAAGACTCGAGTCGAGTCTTTTGTGCTGATCGGCATTAATATGTCGAGTCACTCGACATATTAATGCCGATCAGCACAAAATTCGTGATAATCTCAGGCGATGGCGGATTTGAGGAGGTGAAATTCATGATGAAGAGAGGTGTCCGCAGCTTTTACCTGATCAACCCTCATCTGCCTTTGAAAGATCCACTGGCAATTCAGCTTAAAAATATTCTGTGTTACAGTCTGTTACGTTCGAGCTTCCTTTGCGATGACGTTCATGACTTGTTAGCACGAAAGCAGTCACTTGTATACATAATAGTTTTTCCTGTTTTTGCACCATCCTGAAGCTGCTAGATTTACCTTTCCAAAACCGTCTCCTAGGCACGGCAGTGACTGGCCTCTTAGATGGAGGTTCGTGTGGACACTTCACTGACATTTGAATATGTACTTTACACAAAACCTTAGCTTTCTGAATGCAGAAGACATAACAGGATAATAATATTGCAACTGCAGGCCTATGTTGATATTGTGAAAGATTAGTAGACAGCTCAGCATACATAACTTGAGAGCATGCTTTTATGATATATCTTAGATTATGAGAATTTCAATAGCAGAGGTTGCCAGAGACCAGAGTATTCACCATTAAAATTGGTAAAACTTTGAGAGACTATCCTGCCCGGGTTAAATAGAATCCAAAAGACTCCACACTGCTTTATACCTTCAAAGCAGAATTTATGAATAACTTTCTGTTTCATGACTATTGTCTTCATTTCTGTGTGCAGTGTGTGCTGTATAAATGATGTTCATCTGTAGGTAACGTATTGGACGCAAAGTAAAGAAGAATGTGTGGCTTCAGACGACTCATTCGTACAGCTGTTTTGTCCGATATGTTCGGTGTTTGGAGTTGAAATGGCGAGGGAGGGAGGGGGAGGAGAAGGAATCAGGTGGGGATTTGCAAAAGAGCAGTATTTTCAGTTGTGTGTGAAATACCTGTGGGGAGATAGCAAGAGGTGAGATGTTTGTGAGTTCATAGGACGGATCAGTTTATTGTCTTAATGGTCTTGAAGGGATGCAATATAAAATTACTGTAACAATAATGCTTAATAGTGATCGTCTGTTGCATTTCAGTTTGCGACGACGGGTTGTCCAATAAGGATGTAGAATACAAGGCTCCCATCCTGCGATCGTCCATTTCTGCCAAAGGTCGGTACTTCTTAAACTTCGTCTCAGCATTTCTGCCATATGAAGGATACTAATATTGCAACTGCAGGCCTATGTTGATATTGTGAAAGATTAGTAGACAGCTCAGCATACATAACTTGAGAGCATGCTTTTATGATATATCTTAGATTATGAGAATTTCAATAGCAGAGGTTGCCAGAGACCAGAGTATTCACCATTAAAATTGGTAAAACTTTGAGACTATCCTGCCAGGGTTAAATAGAATCCAAAAGACTCCACACTGCTTTATACCTTCAAAGCAGAATTTTGAATAATTTTCTGTTTCATGACTATTGTCTTCATTTCTGTGTGCAGTGTGTGCTGTATAAATGATGTTCATCTGTAGCTAACCTATTGGACCAAACACGAAGATGAATGTCTAAAAACTTCAGACCACTCATTCAAAGACTTGCTCTGTCCTGTATGTCTGCACAACTCGCACAGCATTACATCGAATGAACAACACTGGGCAGATACCCACGCCATGTTGACAAGTAATGCAAGCGTGGAAGAGTTAAAGACAGCAGTGAGTAGTGTTTGGATGAATTCTTTGCGAGACGGGGGGGCGGGGCTGTCTGTGACATATCAATTATGACAGGTGTGACAACCCTAACCATAATAGCCATTGTTCTACACCTAGCCTGAATGCTGATCTCAGTGGCCTTGAACTAGGTGTAGTAGTAATGGTTGCGGGTGAACTGACACACTTTTGACCTAGGCCGTTGTAGGAGGGAGCATTCCTTATGGCTAACACATGGGGGCCCATTTGTGTGTATGTGTTTTCAACTAGTTTTTACCTTGTATACTGGCAATTCAGCCTAAAATGATTCAGAAGAGCTTACTGCATAACGTGATAATGAAATTTGTTGCAACTGTAAATTCACTATTGTTTTTTCCGGACTGTATGTTCTTTGATTCTGAGCCTGTGCCAAACTTTTCATTGTTTTAAGTTGGGAAGACTCGAGTCGAGTCTTTTGTGCTGATCGGCATTAATATGTCGAGTCACTCGACATATTAATGCCGATCAGCACAAAATTCGTGATAATCTCAGGCGATGGCGGATTTGAGGAGGTGAAATTCATGATGAAGAGAGGTGTCCGCAGCTTTTACCTGATCAACCCTCATCTGCCTTTGAAAGATCCACTGGCAATTCAGCTTAAAAATATTCTGTGTTACAGTCTGTTACGTTCGAGCTTCCTTTGCGATGACGTTCATGACTTGTTAGCACGAAAGCAGTCACTTGTATACATAATAGTTTTTCCTGTTTTTGCACCATCCTGAAGCTGCTAGATTTACCTTTCCAAAACCGTCTCCTAGGCACGGCAGTGACTGGCCTCTTAGATGGAGGTTCGTGTGGACACTTCACTGACATTTGAATATGTACTTTACACAAAACCTTAGCTTTCTGAATGCAGAAGACATAACAGGATAATAATATTGCAACTGCAGGCCTATGTTGATATTGTGAAAGATTAGTAGACAGCTCAGCATACATAACTTGAGAGCATGCTTTTATGATATATCTTAGATTATGAGAATTTCAATAGCAGAGGTTGCCAGAGACCAGAGTATTCACCATTAAAATTGGTAAAACTTTGAGAGACTATCCTGCCCGGGTTAAATAGAATCCAAAAGACTCCACACTGCTTTATACCTTCAAAGCAGAATTTATGAATAACTTTCTGTTTCATGACTATTGTCTTCATTTCTGTGTGCAGTGTGTGCTGTATAAATGATGTTCATCTGTAGGTAACGTATTGGACGCAAAGTAAAGAAGAATGTGTGGCTTCAGACGACTCATTCGTACAGCTGTTTTGTCCGATATGTTCGGTGTTTGGAGTTGAAATGGCGAGGGAGGGAGGGGGAGGAGAAGGAATCAGGTGGGGATTTGCAAAAGAGCAGTATTTTCAGTTGTGTGTGAAATACCTGTGGGGAGATAGCAAGAGGTGAGATGTTTGTGAGTTCATAGGACGGATCAGTTTATTGTCTTAATGGTCTTGAAGGGATGCAATATAAAATTACTGTAACAATAATGCTTAATAGTGATCGTCTGTTGCATTTCAGTTTGCGACGACGGGTTGTCCAATAAGGATGTAGAATACAAGGCTCCCATCCTGCGATCGTCCATTTCTGCCAAAGGTCGGTACTTCTTAAACTTCGTCTCAGCATTTCTGCCATATGAAGGATAATAATATTGCAACTGCAGGCCTATGTTGATATTGTGAAAGATTAGTAGACAGCTCAGCATACATAACTTGAGAGCATGCTTTTATGATATATCTTAGATTATGAGAATTTCAATAGCAGAGGTTGCCAGAGACCAGAGTATTCACCATTAAAATTGGTAAAACTTTGAGACTATCCTGCCAGGGTTAAATAGAATCCAAAAGACTCCACACTGCTTTATACCTTCAAAGCAGAATTTTGAATAATTTTCTGTTTCATGACTATTGTCTTCATTTCTGTGTGCAGTGTGTGCTGTATAAATGATGTTCATCTGTAGCTAACCTATTGGACCAAACACGAAGATGAATGTCTAAAAACTTCAGACCACTCATTCAAAGACTTGCTCTGTCCTGTATGTCTGCACAACTCGCACAGCATTACATCGAATGAACAACACTGGGCAGATACCCACGCCATGTTGACAAGTAATGCAAGCGTGGAAGAGTTAAAAGACAGCAGTGAGTAGTGTTTGGATGAATTCTTTGCGAGACGGGGGGGGGCGGGGCTGTCTGTGACATATCAATTATGACAGGTGTGACAACCCTAACCATAATAGCCATTGTTCTACACCTAGCCTGAATGCTGATCTCAGTGGCCTTGAACTAGGTGTAGTAGTAATGGTTGCGGGTGAACTGACACACTTTTGACCTAGGCCGTTGTAGGAGGGAGCATTCATATTGGCTAACACATGGGGGCCCATTTGAGTGTATGTGTTTATATAGCGCTCCTTCAAGTTATCAACTCAGAGGTGCTCCCTGTGCTAGCCTATATGATGTTAAAATTTCATTATTGACAAATATGTCACAATTGTTAGCAAAACAGTGCACGGAAGCTGATAAGAGTAACTATTGGTGGACCCACTCACAAACGAGGAACTAGGCAACGGATTACCATTGACTCTGATGGATGGCATGGATGTTCAGAGTTTCTGGGGCAAGTTGCATCAATAGGGTAGAGTGACGACAGGTGACAGCGTTACAAATACAGTGACGATGTCGACGAGCAGTCTCTCTTAACTGGTGGAAGATAGCGTGAATCTGGATATTTGTCGAGGCTCAAGGAGGACAAGTGTTGGTCAGTTGATTGAATAGCCACCCATGATTATTGGCCAAGGTCGCTCCAATGGCCTAGTGAACCATCCTTCACCAAGATGAAAACACTCGGCTTCAGGACTCCAGGAGGCATAAACTGTTCGCTTGTCTGAGACTTGACCGCATCGTGCAACAGATAATGGAAAGAAAGCTGAAGATTTTTGGACGCATTTGTAGAATGAGAAATTACAGACTAATCAAGCAGGTCATGTTTGGCATGATTGATGGCACGGGAGAAAAGGCAGACCAAACAGGGAATGGCTCGACGATGTCGGTGACTGGTACGGACGGAATATACACACACTAAGCCTGATGGTACAGGACTGCCTGCCTATTGGGCCACATTCCTAACATTCCTGTCCGATGTGTTTTGATAAATTTTACACCACTTCAGTATTTACAAAACACTGGACTTCACACCATGCGACAGTGATGGAAAAACCAAACCTGGAATGTCTTAAAGACGAAAGTGAGTAGTGTTTGGATGAATTCTTTGCGAGACGGGGGGGGGTCTGTCTGAGACAAATCAATTATGACAGATGTGACAACCCTAACCATAATAGCCATTGTTCTACGCCTAGCCTGAATGCTTATCTCAGTGGCCTTGAACCAGGTGTAGTAGTAATGGTTGCGGGCGAACTGACACACTTTTGACCTAGGCCGTTGTAGTAGGGAGCATTCCTTATGGCTAACACATGGGGGCCCATTTGTGTGTATGTGTTTTCAACTAGTTTTTACCTTGTATACTGGCAATTCAGCCTAAAATGATTCAGAAGAGCTTACTGCATAACGTGATAATGAAATTTGTTGCAACTGTAAATTCACTATTGTTTTTTCCGGACTGTATGTTCTTTGATTCTGAGCCTGTGCCAAACTTTTCATTGTTTTAAGTTGGGAAGACTCGACATATTAATGCCGATCAGCACAAAATTCGTGATAATCTCAGGCGATGGCGGATTTGAGGAGGTGAAATTCATGATGAAGAGAGGTGTCCGCAGCTTTTACCTGATCAACCCTCATCTGCCTTTGAAAGATCCACTGGCAATTCAGCTTAAAAATATTCTGTGTTAAAGTCTGTTACGTTCGAGCTTCCTTTGCGATGAAGTTCATGACTTGTCAGCACGAAAGCAGTCACTTTTATACAAAATTGTTTTTGCACCATCCTGAAGCTGCTAGATTTACCTTTCCAAAACCGTTTTCAGCTAGTTTTCGCCTTGTCTACAGCCAAAGTCTTTTTTCAGTATTCTTTATCGACTCTGTTTTTGTCCATGGCGGCTTCTTCCTCTATGTGTAGCAACGGGCAATCAAATTCCTCCATGGATGTAGAACAATAAGACCTATCTTATAGTATACAGTCTCAAATACTAAGACATTTAAGAGGAATAATTTGCACAGGAATTAAATATCACAATATTAAATTTTAGATCTAAATTATAGATAAATAGCGAAGAGCATTTTCTTAAACTAATCTGAGAGGCAGTAATTGGTGTGAAGTGTCTGTGACTTCATATCTTAGCCTCAGCATATGAGAGCGAGTGACAAATTCTCTCCCTCGCCGTATTATCCTTCCACCGACAGTGTATGAGCAATGTGCTCATCACAGCTGAGTTGGTAAAATGGCACAGATGGAGTAGAAATCTCAATGCAAATCTCTTCACTAGAGAAGATTTGAATCTCTAATCTCTCTCTTAACAATCCAGCACACATCCCACAACACAATCGAGCCCACCCACACGTAAACAATATTTTATAAATGAATTAGCCGCTTAGTCCAGCAGGAGAACTGTCTTTATATTTCGGACTAAACGTGTGACTATTCAGCCAGTCACTGTTAGGTTAAGTGCAAATTGTAATCTCAAATGTAAACAAAGCCCCAGGTGCTCCTCATACCAGAACACCACTAAAGCATTTCAGATTTCTGAAAAATAATTTTTTGCTTTTCTCAGGAAAATCATAGAAACATATGCAGTTCAAGTCAAACCTTTATCATGATCCTCGATAATGGAACTACGGTAGATCAACATGTTGTTTTGGCAAGTCCAACGCAAATCAGTCATTGGCTTGCACGTCGTGATGAATGGAACAAGTTGAGGCCAGTACTGTTTGAAGGTCGAAAATCCAACGACTCGTTTTCCATGTTGTTCCACGCACGTTTTGTATATGCCGTACACTTTGGTCTTGGTGTGGCTCGATGGCAGCAACTTGATAATTATCATCCCGCTTAAATCCAGGAACCCTTCCAAGAAGCATCATCGCATGCTCGCTGGCATAATTTGTCAGGAAGTGAATTATATCTTCAATTTCGCTAAACTGAAAGCAGTGGGTGTTGTTCTTACGTCCACCGCTTTGTTTTTCTGTTGGTGTTAAACCTTCTGTTTTACACCCCTTGAGAATCCCCATCAGTCTGTCCTGGCTAATCCCGTGGATGAACTTAAAGGTCCTACGGCAGATCTGACGGCTTTCCAAATAATATGATGTTCGCTGGGTGGATTTCCTGCTGCGACAAGTCTCATCGGACATGTTTATTGTGCAAGAAATTTTGCCGAGTAACACCAACATTTGATCCCGTGGGACAAGTGCAGCCATTTCCATTCTACGCCTGACCATGTCCTCCGGAGCATACTGGCTACTGCATGGGAGTCCATTATTAAGTTTACATTGACATCTACAAATAAACAACCCATATAAAAATATTTTTTTCTATTTATCAAATTTATTTCAGTTTGCTTTTATAAAAGCCATGCAACAAAAAAGCAAAGCCAATGCTAAAAGTCCTGCATTCAAAACAAACAGCAATTTACAAGATTTATCAACCGGTAGACTGCAATTATTGATTATCGAGAAGAATCCTGATTAAAAATAAATTGCAATTGAAATACTAATTATTATTTCCTATCATTAACTTAATCAATTAATGATAAACTTGTACATTGCACAATAAGGATTGTAAAAGATGAAGTAGTGCAAGAGGAAATGACACAACTTTTGCATTTATACCTGAATACTTAAAGACAAGCTCAATAATACAGGTTGTAAACCTAACCGTTATGCCTAAGGTCTTATAAAAGCGAGCACAGTGAGAAGAGGGTCTAAACCTAGTAGCTGTGTCTGAATATTTATAAAGACAAGCTCAACTAGAACAGGCTAATCTTTACAGTTATGCCTGAGGCCTTATAATAATAATTAGCTCCATTAGAGCTTAGTTTAAACTGATTTTCGTATGGGAGTTGCAGTGAATCAGAAACAGTACGTGAAGGTCTATAAACAAGGATCCTGTGGTGCACAGTATTTAAAAAATAATCGGGGCTTACCTGAAATCAACCGCTTTCTCATATTCAACCGCATTGTCATCAGTTACGAACTAGATGTTTTAGCGTGCGTCATGACCTCTTCGAAATGCGAAACATTCATTTCATTTTCTTCTTGGTCATCTGAATCGTTGTTGGCATCAGATTCTGTCCGAAAATCATCATCACCGAAAACCTCGCTTTCATCGCGATCGATGATCAAATACTCTTGTAACAATTCGTGCACTTTTGCTCGATCCGACCCTTTAGCATTAATCAAATTCGCGATAATCTCTTCCATTTTCGAGAATTCAGTATTTCAAAATCAACAAACTAGATTGCATTCCGTGTGTGCGTGACATTTGAAGAGACCGGGTCATACCCAGTGCGCATGCGCATAGCTGACCTTAAAACCATTAGCCAACCGCAGTTCACGATTGTATCACGTGATCAAATCACGCGCTTCGGTTGCTAACCATGTATTGGCTATTGGTTACATAAGTCGACCTCTGTCTGGGCAATCTGTGTGCCTAATAGATAGGCTAAGGTCATATGTTATTAATAGAACAGGAAAAGGAGATATTCTTCTTCAAAACGAGACCACGAAGGCGGGAAATCTCGAACCATAACCTAATTAAATATGACAACAAAGATAGCGAAATTTGAACCGAAATTATGATTTTCCGTCTGGTAACATTATAGGGCTGTTGGTAAAAATCTTTTTCGAAGCCTTTATGAAAGTCCAAACAAAAGTTTTATATATTATTTGTATTAAATATATATTTTTGTAATCGTTTCTGCATTAATATCAATTACGACCGGTTTGACGTTTCACGTCATTTTTGATCATTTTAAGCCTGATTGTCATCAGCGACAAGCGACTGATTTCGAAAAAATTCTTCCCATTATTATTTTATTATTATCGGCTAATTGTTCCGTTCCTATTGATAATAGATACATTAAAACTAAAATAAAACAATATTTCTGTCTCACCACTAGCATAAATAAAATAATGATAAGAGGACTGTGTGAAGGATACAATAATAGTGCCTATATATGTACGAAGAACAATGGGACCAGATTTCAGAGCCACTAGCCTATATTGTTTTCTAAGATTAAAAAGAGATTTTGACCAAGATATTCTTGGCATTGATTTATGTCGGCCATATTGTATAGATTTATCTAGAAAACTATCTAGTGCGCACTAGATACTGTCTTGTGCGCACTAGATAAATATAAATAATCGTACGTCACCGTTGGGTTTCCGTATTAACGCACCAATTTGCTGCGCATTCACTTAAATAAAAGCTGAACCAGTAGACCTTCAGTATGCGTATACGGTATGCCACCTAAATCATTTCACACGTTTACAACTGTTGCATTTAAGAATTTCCGTCCTAATGTTTCGGCCTCTTGCGTGGTTGGGATATACGCAAGCCCTAGAAGGAGCGAGGTTAGAACAGTTCGTGAAATGGACGAAGAGGCGAGGACCTCTCTTCTGTGCTGCCTCCTCGGCAGAGACATGCATAGCGGATGCAGTGGATGATAGTTGCTTTGGACAATCATCATTGACACTAGTCATTTATCGTCAATGCAACAACACCCGCTTAGTCACAATACAAATTTACGAACTACGCCTATAGGCCTCACGGTTTTGCCTTACAGCTAAAAGATCATTGGAATTTTATGTCTCAACTTATGTTTATAAACATAACTATAGCCGTAACAATAGACTAATAAACATCATAAATTATTGGAGCTCGAGAGATTAATGTTATGCTATACATAGATTTACATAGATAGTTAATCTGTGTTAATAGTTAATAGTTAATAGATAGTTAATCGCATAATCTGTGGACTAAGTTGCGGTCTTATTAGCAAACCGATTACAGCTTTATTTAAGAGATTTCTATATTTAGGTAGGCCTATAGCCAGGTCTGTTCATTACTTGTGGCGATTAACACTAGAACGGTGAAGGATGTCACTAAAAAGATTCATTTTATCTCATCTCTTGCGATCATCTAAACCGTTGTTAGCCGCCTTTGAATCCAAAAGAGACTAACGTCTAACGGTCGCTTTTGACAGATATCTAATCTAAGTCTACACATTCGTAAACTAATATGCCCTAGGCCTAATTCTCACGAGGGAGGTCTGCATTTTACGCAATTCTAAATTAAGTGGTTCATCGATTTAAAATTTCGACAGAAACGAAAAGTAAATCTGCATGTGGTCAGCCGAAGAAATTATTATATTTCACCCTTGACAAGTGACTATAAGCGCAACCTAGGTTTAAAAAATTGTTTCATGACTTTCCAGTATTCGCGTTCTTCGTCAGTCTTAACTGTTTGTTCTGTTGCTAAAATAGCTGCAGAACTTTTCTAACGATAGAACTACAGACAAAATACTCTACGACCGACTCGAACTATTGTCCCCTTATCTAGACCTATACCGATGTAACTGTCAAAATTATTGCAGTTCGTTCCAGTCAGGTCAATAGATGGCACTTTTTTCAGTTGCTGTGCATAGTACAACAGAAAGGGACTCGGTCCTACTTCCGTCAGAATCATAGCATAGGCCTCTATATAATACATTGCAGTCGTCTGGCCATTAGGCCTACAATAAGCCATCTGGCAGCGCAATGACAAGTCAGTCTAGATTCGTGTTCATCACAGACTTCCTGAGCATTGTTCGGTAGAAATATATTGCTACTTTGGCGATCGTATTTAGCAATGACTGCAATCGCAAAATTATATAGCGCCACCTTAGGAGAAGATCATCGAAGGCCTTGATGATACGCAGGCGCTGATTGGCTCCAGCTCAAAATGAACTCGTTGGAGGTGCTGATGTTATACGCAGTCGCTAATTGGCTCCAGTTCAAGAGAAACTCGTCGGAGGCGCCTCTGATGATACGCAGGCGATGATTGGGCGCATCTCTGATTCATATGGCGTCTCTGTGTACATGTACATTGCTAAAACTAATTTAGTACAGAAGTTCCAAATGAGCAGCTTCAGAAGATGTCAGTGGATGTCGTCTGACCTATTGATTCTTCGACGATGGAAGACTCCAAAGTAGCCATTAAAAAATAACCGGGACTTTATGTAGAGCCAGTGTTCAATAATCTCATCGAATATTATTCTATTTCTCTGCAGAGCATCTTAAGCCTACGTCCGAATCGCTTCTTTAGACGTTTCTTCTGTAAAGTCTTGATTTGGGTATACCTGTTTGATTGCTACGGATGTGTTGATAACGACGTAATGACGCAATCCTAAGAAAAGTCTTTAAAGACAAAGACAGCAGATCAGATTTCTTCGATCCTTGATTGGCTGGTCAGCTCTCGCAGTCGCTCCATGGCAACGGTTTCCATGGTGCGTCGAATGGCTGGATATCGATCGAGTACGGACTGAAGATGTTCCACAGACAACGAGAAAAGGTTACAGAAGGAGAGAGCACGAACGCTGGCCACTCTCTTCGTCCTCATCAACAGACAGATCTCTACAATCATCATTACAATCAACATTATAATCATCATTACAATCATCATTACAATCATCATTACAATCCTCATTACAATCCTCTCCCCTTTTCTCTTGCCTCATTTTATTCTTAAGAACGCCCTGCAAGTAGTTCTGACGCCATCGGCGTCGCCGATGACATCAAGGTTCTTAAATGTAAACCACCTGCAGAGAGAAAACTTGAAACTGCGAACTCCAACGGTTCCGACGCCATGTCTAATATTATAGCTGTCGAAATTAATTAGTATCTTTTAGCAATCGCTTAATCGCTTAATTCAGCGATCATACTAAAGAACACAACCGATCATGCATGAACACTGTTGATGTGCGAAGTTGATTGAAGCATGTCTTAATACAGATGATATATAGAACAAACAACAGAAATTATAAGTAAACACAACACACGCATATATATATACATGCGTATATATATGTGTGTACATATGTATATATATATATCCGGTTATACGCAGACGCTGTACATATACAGTGTAGGAAGTAATTTCAACTTGCATCGAGGTAAATGCATTATATTGGAACTATAGAGCTTCGTAACAATAGCCGTGAAAGGATTGCAGACTTCAATTGAAACGACACAGTAATCTATCATTGCGGATCATTCTCAGTCTAAGACTAGAGCATTGGATCGAGGGTGTCTGGCTGCACAGACTCGGAGTCTAGAGATAATAAGTGAGCAAATGAATAGACATCGGTTTAGTTGGAAACAGTTAAACTGAATTGAAAACAAAAGGAAGTGTCGCATTCGCAAGACTGCGATTTGTTTATTATTACATGGACTGAGAAAACAAGACAATGAACAGATCCTTCAATCGACTTGAAATATATAGGCCTAACAGCCGTATTTTTGCAGATAACTGGAGGAACTTCATTGCACGTTTCGTCTGCAAGCTTGTCGATAATTATATCGATTAAGAAAACACGAATAAAGGAAATCAGTCTGTGGCAAACGTTGCGTTTAAACTGTGAACAATTGTTCACTGCGCAGCGATAGGCCTACAATCGAGTAATTGGGCTGTGATTAGGCCTATGTAAATGGTGTCAGAGAAAGTGATGTGACATTAGCTGGAAATTGATGAAAGAATCAATTGAGGATTAAATCGTAGCTAGAGAAATTAGTGTCGTTTGCAAATAAATAGAAATGCTCATATGACACTCTTTCAATCTAAAAAATGTAAAATTTTATCTAAAAGATTGATGTCCGTAGTTGGCAATTATTTTGATAAAACCTTCTTGGGTAAACTGTTTCAGTCTCTGCCTCTCTGTCTCTGTGTCTGTCTCTGTGTCTGTCTCTGTGTCTGTTTCTGTCTCCTAGGGGACGGAGCCTACTTATGAGGTAAGGTTGCATCCTAAGCTGATCTATATATCATATATATATGTATGACAGCTGATATATGACATATATATATATCATGGTAGATATATATATATATATATCATTGGTAGACTAGGCTCCGTCTTCTAGGCTTGCTTTGACCTACCTCCAAAGTATGCTCCGTCTCCTAGGCTCGTCTTGACCTTTCCGTCTCTGTCAACGATGTCGACGATTCCTTCTTGAATGAAGAACATCTTGTCGCCAACGCTTCCTTCGCGAATGATGATGTCACCTGGTTGGTAGACCTCGTACTTAAGGTTGCTGACGACATCTGAAACGAAGCTCGAGTCCATGGCACGAGTGAAGAAAGGAACGGACGACACCAACGAACGACAATTGAAGTTCACGATCTCCTGTTACGTTACCAAACCATATTGATTTTGCGCTATGCATCAAGAAACCTCTGTAAGGCCTCTGTAAACCTCTGTAAACCTCTGTTAAAAGTTGGGACATAGCACTCCAGAATTGATTAATTCACTTAGTAGACATTTGAGTCTAGGAACAGGAACATTTCTGCACCGACCGCTTATACGTGCTTTATTTGTCCAAGAAGGCATCGTTGAGCGATTGGACGATCTCCTTCTCCTGCTGATGTCTCGACCAGGACTATATGTTCCAAATCAACTGATAAAGAGGACTGTAAGAAAGAGTAATCCAACGATCAGTCAACGAATATCCTCTCCATGTTTTCCCATTGATCACAGCAAAACAGAACGGCCAAAAAGAAATACGTCAATAGCAATGTCACTTCTCCACCGCATACTTCACTGTCCTTCTTCCTCCCTTTCCCTCACGCGCTTGAAAGTCATTCCCATCGATCGTCGTTTGGTGTCGTCAGGTCGGGATCACCTCTGGTAAGTTTCTACTGAATTGGCGCTATATAAATTCCCGATTACGATCATGAATGGGAAGACTGCAGCGTCTGTTGCCTGACGTATACCTCTCGTAGGCAGTCGTTCAGCTCTCCTAGGATGCTGTCTTCGTCGAACATCTTTCCGTGATAGCGATGTTCGTAGTAGTTGGAGATCCTCTGACGCAGCTGCCGAGGCAACTTCCGGCTGATCATATACTCTTCAACCTGCTTCAGCTGCAATACATGACGACATAATATTGTGAAGCCAGAGGAACTTTCAGTTTAACTAAAGTCCTATCACCATCATCTACAACACATGACTCTATCTGGATCCATCCGAAGAACCTATGAAGTGAAATCGTTTAATACCGTAGTATATAACAATTATGTGATATTATGTTATATAATTAATGCGATATTATGCGATTATTATCTGCTATGTGATTATTGTCTATTACATGAAATTACCCATTATGTGATATTGCCTACTACGTGATATTAGGCCTAATTATAATGCAATGGTACCTGTCATGTGATATTACCTATAATGTGTTATTACCTATTATGTGATATTACATATATATGTGATATTCCCTATAATGTGAAATTACCCACTACTGATATTACCTACTATGTGATATTACACACATCTGACAGATTGCCCATTCCCCTAGGGTCATTTGAGGTATTTACTCAACACTAAAAATAAGCACCCTAGTCTTGTGCCTGAGATTAAGGTGCTATGTGAGTTTTGTATGTATATATATATATATAGAGTATATATATATACATAGAGAGAGAGAGAGAGAGAGAGAGAGAGAGAATTATAGATACACTCACTGTCTGTCTAAGATGCATGTTGTAACCTCAAGTTAGCGCATGATATCTGTATTTAGAGCAGTTGCCAGAAGGGACTAACTTCCAAAAACACCAAAGCACCAGTCGTATGGCGTTTATAGGGCATCTTAAAGGTTCCAGGGCCTTCGTGTATCAACGCGGTTCAGGACAATTCGAAGCGAAACAATTTTTTACAGGAAAAACTCTGCGCAGGGAAACCACATCACGTGGTCTCAAGAAATGTCATCGCATCGCATGGCAACTTAAAAGCATCTTTTTGCTCCTTTCTCCCGTCCTATCCTCCTCCTCCTCTTCCTCCTCCTCCTCTTCCTCCTCCTCCTCCTCCTCTTCCTCCTCCTCCTCCTCCTCCTCCTCTTCCTCCTCCTCCTCTTCCTCCTCCTCCTCCTCCTCTTCCTCCTCCTCCTCCTCCTCCTCTTCCTCCTCCTCCTCCTCCTCTTCCTCCTCCTCCTCCTCCTCTTCCTCCTCTTCCTCCTCTTCCTCCTCTTCCTCCTCTTCCTCCTCTTCCTCCTCTTCCTCCTCTTCCTCCTCTTCCTCCTCTTCCTCCTCTTCCTCCTCTTCCTCCTCTTCCTCCTCTTCCTCCTCTTCCTCCTCTTCCTCCTCTTCCTCCTCTTCCTCCTCTTCCTACTCTTCCTCCTCTTCCTCCTCCTCTTCCTCCTCTTCCTCCTCCCACTCCGTATTGTCGAAGAAGGTCACGAATATGCACATTGCAGGTGCTTGCAGCTCAGTTATCAGTCGAAAAAGTAAGGTTTTCGTCTAAGATGATTCCGAGACAGCGAACTAAAGTAAGGAGTATAAAGGGTGTATAGACCATATAAGGTGCAAGAAATGCTAGATCTGTTGTAAGAATCGGACGGTTAGCTAGTTGCCAGTCGAATCCATCTATAAAAAATTTTTGTTTTTGAAGTTTCATGAATTGCAAGGCTGGCCCATTAAAATTTGATAAATCAGGCAGGGATTGGCAGCATTCAATAAAAATTACTATTAAAGCAATTTTCGATATTAAATGAAAAATATTCCAAATGACTATGAACAGTAACTGAGAAAGACCACTGACGAAATTTTCACATAGAAATACCAGAAGCGGGAAATAGTCTCATATATGAACAGAATAATTAAGTTTTTAAAAATAAAATAAACGCCAAATAATGGTATTACAACTATAGATATAGCCTATAGTATAGCTTATAGCTCTATAACGCACCATACGTGCAACACGCATGAATAAAGAGTGATTCCTACGAATTAAGATGACGATATAATATGTTATGTTTAATTGTCTATGCAGCACATGCCTTGTCTAATGATAGTGGTTCTCACTCGATTATTAAACCTATATAGAGACGAAACTTCGCCACACGAAATTATGCACGCCAAAGTAATGCATTGAATGCAGGCCTGTTGTTTAATTTGATCTAGATAGGTATTATTATGATTTCAAGCAGGTAAAAGATTAAATTATAGAGTACCATAATAATAGGCCTATCTACAAATGAATTAGGCAGAATTTGACTGCTTAACAACAGGAACCGATTTGAAATGCACTGCATTTCATTACTTTAATTGATTACTCTTCTACTGTTGTCTCAATTATAATTTTTCCTACAGTGTCTTAGTCTCGATGTATCATTGTTCCAAGGAGAAGCTTATTCACCAAATGTCAAAGCCTCAAGGGTTGACGAACGTCATGCACCATGGATCGGAAATACGTATACAAAGACGTCATTTCGACAGTACATGCGGTCGACATAATAAGAATCTATGGACATCATGGATTGGATAAATGGAATTCAGAGCTAAAACAGTTTCTACTTTAACCTTACACAAACCGATTGCGTACGTAGTAAATCACTGTCAAAGCTGTGCGATTTTTTTTCTAAAAAAATCTGTTTAAAATGTCAGCAGAATATATATATATATGTATAAATATAATATATATACAAATATATATATAAAACACTGAATATAGGGTATTGGCTACCCATGATTATTTTCTGGACCATATATAGGTACTCATTCTGTTTCTCTGGCCCTCAGCCCTATACATGTATATAGACCTATATACTCTATTCAGTGTTTTATATATATGTATATATGTATAAATGTACATATATATATACATGACGGACATTTTTCATCAATTCTCTTCATACGCAACACATATTATATATAATTATAATTATATTATATGGCTTGTCACTTTACACCTGTCAAATATGAATGGTAATGGCAAAAGCAATTATGCTTAATATAATTATTATTCTTTCACCCGAGGCTGATGTGATTTCTCAGGAAAATAAAATTACTTAATGGGTGTGTTAATAATTATTCTAGAAAATCGAATCTCGTTCTTCGTTTCATTATGAACTGCAAACATTTTAACGCGCAGTAGACAGCATTCATATGAGATCCAAATGAGGTTCATATGAGATCCATATGGGATTCACATGGAATCTACATGGGATTCATATGAGATCCAAGTGGAATTCATATGAGATCCATGTGGGATTCATATGGTATCCAAATTGGATTCATATGAGATCCATTTGGGATTCATATGGTATCCAAATTGGATTCATATGAGATCCATTTGGGATTCATATGAGATCCATTTGGGATTCATATGAGATCCATTTTGGATTCACATGGGATCCACATGGGATTCATATGAGATCCAAGTGGGGTTCATATGGGATTCATGCAATGTATGAGATCCAAATGGGATTCATATTTAGATCCAAATTAGATTCATATGGGATCCACATGGGATTCATATGAGATCCAAGTGGGATTCATATGAGATCCATATGGGATCCAAATGAGATTCATATGAGATTCAAATGGGATTCATGTGAGATTCAGATGGGATTCATATGGGAGCCAAATGGGATTCATATGAGATTCAAATGGGATTCATATGAGATTCAAATGGGATTCATATGGGATTAAGTTGGGATCCACATGGGATTCATATAGAATCCAAGTGAGATTCATATGGAATGCATGTAGGACCCACATTGGTCCTAAGTAACTAACCACTGTAGTAGGCCTATGTGGAAATTAATAAAAATAACATTGATAAAGTTAATAGCTCTATCTTTTAAAATACGATGAAACAGATTTAAACTAAGCTCTCTGTCTTTTAAAGTTTTACCAATTGTTACACCAAATCGATCAGGTCTGTTTACGGTTCAAATTGACTACATCATTAACTTTATTCTGGCGCCACAAGTGCTAAGTGTATACACTCTTCGGTCAACTAATTAGGCCTACCTATGCAAGGCAAGGCTGCCGAACACCTGTTTGGCTCCTCGTAGGCCCCTATAATACCATACTATTACGCGCATGTCAATCAATCAATCAAAAATACTTGATATAGCGCCCCTTCAAAATATCTACTCAGAGGCGCTCCCGGCCTAATCCTCGGCTGAAAAGAGCAGTTTTAAGAGAGGCGTAAAATGAAGATGAGGAGTTGTTATGTAGGAGACGGAGCTCTATGGGAAGTCCATTCCAGATTGTAGAGACAGCTTGTAGAGACGATCGCGTCGCCATGAACTGCAGAGCGAAGTGGTCGTCGACCACTACTGGCAGTGATAGGGCGACATAGCTCCTACAAATATGCAGATGCAGTACCGCCAAATTAAGGCAGATATCCTAAATGAGATGCGCTGGGGTAGAGGCAACCAATGTAGGACATCCCGCATGTACTCGGATACCTGACCTGTTCAGGGAATCCCACCAATCAGTCGCGCAGCCACACGCAAAACCCGCTCCAAACGCCCAATCCGAACATGGGGAGCCCAGCATATATTGAAGAGCAATAGTCAAGGCGACTGGTAACAAAGGCATGAACCAGAGTAGCTGCGGCACTGAGGATAATGAGACCGAGATATTACTCGCAATTGGCGAAGCTGGTAAAAGCAATTTCGAGAGACATTATTGACATGTTGAGCAAAGGTGAGTTCTTGGTCAAGAGTGACCCCTAAATCCCGAAGAGAGGCGGAGAAAGAGAAGAGGGGAAACTGGGCAGAGAGGACATAGAGATCAATTTTCGCCAGCTGCTGTCTGGTGCCAAGCCGGATAAATTGCGTTTTGGATGGGTTCAGCCGAAGCCGAATTTACGACATCCAGCCACCAACGGAATCTATAGCAAACTGCATTGAACGGGCAGCAGCGACCGCATGCCGCAAGACAGTGAAAATAAGCCTGGGTGTCGTCTACATAAATTTGGTTCAATTCCGACTTCAGACGTGTACAGGGTGTACAGTAATGGACCTAGTACAGAGCCCTGGGGTAGCCCAAATGGTGCTGGAGCCCATTGGGACCTAGTCGACTCGGATACAACACAATAAGTCCGGTGACATAAGAAGGAACGGATCCATTCAAGGAGTTTGCTAGCAAGGCCAAAGGACGTAGAAAGGCGGAGTAACAGAATGTCGTGATCGACCGAGTCGAAGGCGGTACTAACATCGATCAGGGCCAAAAAGGTAACCTGTGATTGATCTATGGCACCATAGATGTCAGATAGCAAGCGGATTAGGAGGGTCTCTGTCGAGTGATTCCTGTGAAAACCAGACTGCTAAGCAGAGAGCAAACCATTAGCAGTAAGGTAGTTAATTACTTGACTAGCTACAATGTTTTCAATGATTTTAGAAAGGAATGAAACATTTGAAATAGGTCTATAGTTAGCCGGATCGGACGAGTCCAGACCGTCTCGCTTGATAGCAGGAAACACAAAGGAGCGCTTCTGCGGAGGAGGTAGCACGCCTTCGTGGAGGGAACGGTTGCAGAGGAGAGTCAGGAATGGAAGGAGATCTTCAATGAATTCCTGCGCAAGGAAGGTAGGAAGAGTATATATGCATATAAGCCTTGTATAATTATACGCTGACAGTAACGCGTTCTTATATAATATTAATATTAATAATATGATAAAATCTGATGAAACACGATCGAGACAGAAACTGAAAAAGCGACCGCAGCGTATATAGTTTTGAAGCATCTGTGGCTTTGGTCCAGTTAAACTGTGAAGTTGTAGATCTACCGCTGTTAACCCTACCCCGCTGTCAATTGGTTAATCGGGGAATGGGAATGAGGAATCCGAAAACCCTGGAAATCGGGGAACTGAGAAACTTTTTTATATCCGCAGATAAAGTCAATATTTTTACAGTTTTGGCATCCTGATGTCATGGACATCGCAATCACCTATTTTATTTTGCACACTTCTGAGTACTAAGGAATGTGGTTCTAAGGTTGAAATTTAATGGGGAACCTGACATTTGGTCTGAAATCGGATCAGCTCTAGGTCTACCATGTAGATGTAGCAATGCAAACTGGTGATATACCGCCCGTAACAAAATAAACTAGGTACGACGACGATGTTCATGGTGATTACTTTTGAGGATAGCGATGATAATGACATAATGACAGTGATGATTATCATTATGTTGATGAGCCAAGTATGAAAATAGGCAAGTGACTTGTCTTTACTTCATTTTTTAAAATTGCTAATTCTGCAAGCACGAGCGGGCCACTTAAAATCCACCCACGGGCCGCATGCGATCCACGTGTTGGACAGCACTGCCTTACGGTCTAACACTACCTGTCAAGCTTCTGCTTTGTAATTACATGTTTTTTCTGGCTGATCGGAGGTTTTTATTCAAATTCTAGCCTTTCTCCCTTTGAGCACCCTAGCAAACAGCCGAAGGAAGACTCACTCTGCAGAGATTCCCCAGAAGGGAATGTTACGAACCAGCACGACCGGAACGTAGTTACGTAGTAGGCCTAGGTGTTTTATTTTTTTGAATTTCTCCCTCAGTGGGGACCACTAGTGAGAATGAGAAGCCGGAGGATACCGTAGCTTCTCCCCATCATCTCAACACCAACAACGTACTAAAACCAGGGATGGCGGATCAGGGATTATCTGATCACCAGCCTAGACCGAGAGCCAGTAATATCGGCCTCACGCAACCTTGGTTAATGTACGTATCAGGTATTAATCTGACAAGTAAACACTTTGCCAAATCTTAGCCAAAAGGTCGAGAAGCGATAACGACGTATTATCCACAGGTCTTTTATAGCGTGTCTGGGCATCTAAAAAAAGTTTTCAATGTCAAATCTTTTAAAAAAATTTTAAAATTACTTTTTAACGGTAATAACTATTTAATTTGGTCATTCACAGAAAAGTTACTTCGAGATATGAAAGTATACAATATAATGCAATTTATGAGTAAGTCACATGTCATTATAGCATAATAGAATCTTAAATAACTCTGTTTCCCATCTGAGCCTATGTAATCAATTGTTACCATGAGCCGCCATCTAACGACGTCGTTATTACCTGTCACAATACAGGTCGACCATAACGCAATAATAATATTACAGGCCTACATCTAATTTAACCAACTTCGCAGCCTAGCAAAAGAAGGTCTGGTCGACCTTACCGGGGATACGAGTTTCGAACTAGGTTCCTCAGCTATGCGCCTCAATGTTTTATCCATTATCCAGGCAGAGGTGTGAGCGGAATGAGGAAGGTAACGGCAACGAGGTATGGAAGGCTAGAATATGGAAGTGGAGAGGACGGTAAGGCAGGGCAGAGGTCGGTAATGGGAAGGGTTCGGGAGTGGGTTCTGCTTCGTCTTTACTCTGACCTTTGGCTATGGGTCTGTCAGGAGATCATAGGCCTACGCTATGTATAGTTGTATACCTAAGAGCAAGTAGGCTTCTGCATCTGTATCCCGCAACTTTTTTCAATTGTATGTCAATATAATATTATATATATAGAGACATTTTAATTACAATAAACAGGCGTCCTCGGATCGGTGACCGGACAGTTCGGCGACGGACAATTCGGCGACGTACAATTCGGCGCCAGATGAGTTTATAAGTGTATTTAGACCAGCTACCGGTATGAAGTAACTTATTAAAATATTCAGAATGGGAGCGAAATAATATTCTCCATATTATCCAGCACATGTTTGGTTATTGTAGAGTCATAGTCAACACATAGGGACCGTGTCACCTTCTAACTAGAGAAGTCCTCCACTGTAGAGAAAACTAAAGAATATTACAAATTTCGATTTCTGACTCGCATAGTATATTTACTAAAGGCAGTAGAAGTTGATAAATCCATGTCTTAATGTTACTGTGCTCTTTAATCGCAATTACTCAGTCAGTATTTTAGGGCTGTTGTCTTCACCAGTCTCTATAAAAACCAAACATGTGCTGGATAATACAGAAAATACTATTTCGCTCCCATTCGGAATTTTTTTAAAATGCCAGCTACTACATATCGATATCTGGTCCAAATACACTTACAAACTCATCCGGCGACGAATTGTCCGTCGCCGAATTGTCCGGCGCCGAATTGTCCGGCGCCGAATTGTCCGGCGCTGAACTGTCCGGGAACCCTTCGGATCTATTGATGATTTGAGTTATTTTGTCAGTCTACAGCGTTGGTTGTTGGCTGGTTCATGGTTGGCATTTAGTTGGTTTTTATGTGTCTGTTTCCGCTTATCATCTCTTTCTAATTACAGTCAAAAGCCGTTGCAATAACTTCAAATTAACAAGACTGTTGCGCACGTGTACAAGTCACCTCTAAAATAATAATGTTCTTCAATCGATATATAAGGTTTAAATTTAGTTGTTTGATTAATTTCAGTCGACTCAACATCATGTTCAAAGATATATATATATATAACATACATATATAGTATATATAAAAAATATATATATCGTATACGTTTAATGAGAAACAAACTGACAAGCCGCAGTAAGTTACAAAAGGTCAATGTTGGTAGTTCGCGACCAGATCGGCAGGTAGCGTCTTTGATAAGACATATATGTGTGTTTGAACTACAGGTCCTAGCTGCAGGCAGAGAAAATGCGTTAATGTCATTGTACATCGCAGTAACAAGAAAATTTCGTTAAAGATACCGTAGCATTTCCGGTTTTTTGCCGAATTTATGACACATCTTTTAATAATGGACAATAAGCTATTAAGTGTTCAAGATCACCGTTATACTGATGTCATTAACTCCGCTACAGCTTGCACTGATGCGCTGAAATTACTGCTAACACTACAACAACTTGCCCCCTACTTCTACTAGCCTACTACTTCCACTACTTCCCCCTACTCCACCTACTACTACTACTACTTCCCCATCGGGAAGTGTTAACAGCGGTATAGACCTAAAGCATCTGAAGTGGAAAGAGATGAAGGTGAAGCGGAGAGCAGCGAGCGGGGTGGCTGACCTTGTCGTTGTAGAGTCTTCTGGAAGTATCAAATGACTGGATGAGGGTCGTCGTGTGACCAACGAACAGAGCGTAGCAAGTAGCACCGGTCAACATACTGATCATCGTCAGCCAGACGTCCGTTGTGCTCTGTGGAGCGTAACGACCGAACCCAATGCTCAGCATGTGCGACAGAGCCTTAAACAGCGCCCACGTGTACTGCTCAGACCAATCGGCATCCTACCAACGGAAGAAGAGCATTTACTTAGCGCTTGTATCAGGTACTTACAAGACGATGCTATCTCAAGTGACCTCATACATACATGCTTATTTACAATTTTACATAAAACGTGTGTAATTTAAGAATTAATTATTGAGCCATTTTGTAGAAAGTAATTTCAGAAGCCGGACAGCCAAACAAATGCAGATGCAGACACACAAGCACACAGACAAGATGGAGGCGTCACTGACCTGAAGGTCTTCGAGAGTGACCCAGCTATCGGCGGGAAAATCCTGTAGCATCGGAACGAGGAACTGGAGACATCCATTCCAATGTCCGAGCAACAGAATCATAGAGATGAGATTGAAGATGCGCATGAATTTACCCGCAGCCGAAGAGATGAACTACAACGACACCATTGACCTCATTGATCTCATTGACCTCACATCGACCTTTCAATTACCTCATTGAAAGAAAAAATAGATTGTCAGACTTTTAAAATTTATTGACTGTTCACGCATAAACCATGATATAAAATTCTTCTCTTTCAATCCGTCACCGAACTCACAACCCTCATTGTAAATCAACTTTCATCGTTTGTAGTCGTCATCATCATCGTAATCAACCGCCATTTATTGTAATCGTAGAGTAATAAATTACACACTAGTATCCGGAGCAGTGGAGGTCAGTTCGATTCTCATTATTCCTCAGGTCCAGATTTAGATAGCCTATTTGTGGTGGCGTTGGCTAAATCAGATGCATAGCTTAATAGGCGCCTTGCATGGCTGCCGACAGTTAAATACGACACTCGCAATTGCTTTCATCATTCATAACGTACTAATGATCATACTGCGGTTCTTCAGTTTGAAATTTTAAAAAAGATACTATGATATAATTGTTATCGTCATCATCATCGTCGTCTTCATCGTCATCGTCGTGATCATCATTATCATCATCATCATCATCATCATCACAATAATCACATAATCACAATTGTTCTAAATCATGATGTTCTTCATCATCACCCTATGATTCGTCATTGTCATCAATTTATGAGAACAAAATCAGTGCATAGATAAAGTTCCCGAAGAGATTCATAATAAAACACCCGTATTATTCTAAGAACAATGGAAACACTTTCGCATTGTTTTGCTAATTTGTAATGCTCCTGATCTTCATAATGATTCGTTGTCTTCTACCTCTTCCCATTGACTGACGTATCGAACAAGTCGTGACAGACGAAGTAGTCGCAACAGACTCAGGAGCTTCACCAGACGAAACATTTTTAAAGCACGACCTATAAAGCAAGGAAAGACTACGAAATAGTCATTAAACAAAGGACGCTACATGAACCCAAGTCATCAGCAGACCATGCATGTACCAGCAGCAGCAGCAGCGACATCAGCGATAACAACGATCACGCTAACCGCAATTATTATTATTATTATTATTATTATTATTATTATTATTATTATTATTACCGAAATTTGATACCGCCCTTCTTCCAACATTTTTTGCTCAGAAGTTCACAGACACGCCTCGACGGCGCAATTGCAGTTGTACTGCAGAGCAATTGTGCGCGAATGACTCACTCAAGGTCCCTACACAGTGGCGCCCTGCCGAGGCTCGAACCCACTCGCTCAGTGCACACTGAACGCTACGGGCTGACCGCTCTAACCGAGCGACCACTGTGTCCGTGCTGAGAAGCTTTAACACTGCTTCTCAGCACGGACATCTTGCTTGCTAAGTAAGCTGAATGTTTTTTACTCTCAGGATACATTGCTCTTCCCGGATTCGGCAAAAAAACTTATTCAGCCTATAAATATATAATCATTCTCATTTTCATTTTCAACACGTTGATTTTAAGACACCCAATTTACTTACATCATTCTGTGAAATATCTTACCCTATCGCCGTGACAAGTACAATACAAAGTTTAATCGCCAGTTACGTACGGGTAAACTTTCGAACGGTCGATTGTTAAGCTTGAGGACTCCCAA
Source organism: Bimastos eiseni (assembly GCA_959347315.1). Classification (NCBI taxonomy): domain Eukaryota; kingdom Metazoa; phylum Annelida; class Clitellata; order Crassiclitellata; family Lumbricidae; genus Bimastos; species Bimastos eiseni. The sequence continues at coordinate 56,171,629 of OY365806.1, read as the reverse complement.
GGATTAAGCTAAGCTTTTATTATTTTGATGCTGACAAATGTTGGAGTAATGATAAAGTTGGTAATGTATTGAGAAAGTAGGTATTGCACTAAGTGTGTTTGTTGCACTGAGCCGTTCACGGAATTTTTTAGTGAACTCGACAGAGTCGTTTGCATATAAGATTAGTAAGATGATCACCAGATGAGTCCTATTTGCACTAAACGTTAGCTCATGATTATTGTTTGTATGTCTAAATGTCCTGTTGATTGCCTCCTCTGTCGTTGTCTCTAACTATAAAGCAAAGTCAACCACTGGCCGAACGAAATTAGTCTTTCGGTCACGAACTTGGACTGAGAAAGTCGAGTCTGTCTCTTAAACGCTTCGCTTACATCATCCATTCTGAGCTTGAAAGAATCACTCCATCGATTACGTCCTATACAGCAGAAACAGTAACGAACCCCACCAACGATTTTCCATTGAACGAAGGAGACACGTAAGAAGAACGTGCGCCTGCTCAGTCTCCCTCCGTCCCTCCCTCACTCCCTCTCAGACATATCTGTCAATCAAAGAACGGTCTGAAATTATCGTCCAGGCCTAATTCCACCATCGTAGACATGCACGCGTGGATTTAGCCAACGTCGATATGTTCATTGTATGTTCGAAGGTGTCGGTCCAATCAGCACAAAGAAAACGCAACAAGCGTCGGTGGAGCAAGCAATTCGGAACTGCTGCAGACAGAACGTGTTTTCACTGACACAATCGTTAATGTCTGTACGTGTTAATACATGAGCGGGAATTTCATCGGTCTTCTGGTGCACTATGTATGCAGTCAATACAGAGGCAGGTCAATAACCCTCTGCGTCACAGCAGTCTGCCAAACACGAACTTCCTTCTGCCCCCACTCGGACTCACCACTCTCAGATTTCCGTAAACAGGCAATTTTTTTATAGACCTGTCTAAAGTTTCTAAATGTATACGTCGACCTATTCAGTTTTAATGGCATAGCCCGTATTCGATTTAAGATGAATATATTTTTAAAATTTAGTTGCATATTACAACAAGTGCGGAATATTAGCTTATTAATTAAATTGATTCATCTTAAGCTGAACACAGACGTTGCTATGAAAACTTATTACGTAGACAAGCTGCATAATTCATTTAAATCGTTGATTGAATTGTCGAGATAACTACACTAGAAGTAGATGTATAGCCATACGACATAGGATAGAGCCAACTCTCTATTATTACACGTGCAGCCTAACGTACAAAGCAATTGTGGAAACGATTGAAGAAGAAAATAGTCTATGACACTCGTGAGGCAGGCAACTTCTGCGAAGCTTAATTAGAGGCACCTTTAATAAGGAATAATTCAATAGACGCAGATTTTAATGGGAATAATTAGAGACGCATTTGTAAAAAAAAGAGGCAGCGACCTTAAAGCGAAGAAGTACTAATAATTTCCTAATGTATTTAACCGCTGTAGCGATACATTGACGATGCGTCATCATCCGAAAGAACGGAATATTTCAATGGCATTGTTCATGAAAAGAAGATCATTGTCTTTATTGGGATTTCGTGTCTAATATGTCTGTCTCTCATGAACAGTAAAGCGAATTAAAAAAACTTTCCTCTGATGATAAAAGTTCAGAATGAATGTGCTGCTACCATATGACACCATATACTTAGCCCAACCTTAATCTTACCATAACATAATTAACCCAACCTTAGGTTAATTACCTTCCCATTCACTGACTTAGCCTTACCTTCCGTTACCGTAATTATTATCCCTACTTTAATTTATCTCCACCTAATCTTGGTCTTTCCAAATTTAATATCGTGCTTAACATTGTTCACCTTCTGCCATCTGTCTAATCAAACCTAGCCATGCATTACCTTATATTACCTAAAGTAGCCTAAACTAACAAAGCGAACCTAATTTACTTCCTTAATCCTACATTGCCTCACCTTGCAACAAACTTAACCCCTACTAGCCTAATCCTAACATATTATAATTTGAGTAACTGTCTTATTATTCATACTTTGATTATCTTTATCAAACTATATCCAAGATAAATATATCTGACCTTACCAAACTATAACCTAACCTGACCTTCCCTGACCATTCCTGACCTTAGCTGACCACACCTGACCTTACAGCCTACCTAATCAATACCTGTATCGTCAATCGGTGCATCATAGAGGTACAAGAGGAGGCACCGATGACTGATTAACTGCATGGCATACCTGCATGAAGAAGCTGCGTGACGCTTCCTTCCATGGCAGGTGAGAGGACCCGCGTGAGGTAATCGAGAGGCAGAGAGCTGATCAGATCGAGGACGAACCACGAACGCACGTAGTGTTTCGCTATCTCTTTCGGATCCAAGATGATCTCATCAGCGTAATTATCCTTCATTATACCTACCATCAACCAACGCAGCATCATCACCCGCTTGCCTGACAAACCATTATGGTGATCAATATACTGATTGATTGGTTGATTCAATGACTATTAAGTAATAATCTTCTATGAGAAATTTACCTTTGATCGAAATTTATATGAAATCCAAAGCAACAGCGCTGGATGATGACCTAATTGTTAATTTATAGTCAACTGCTGTTCTATATGTATGTTGGTGTTTTAGTTGCTGACACATTGGTCTTTAACCCACAGAGGTTGAAAACCCGACGTGACATAAAGTAAAGCTCACCACTCTTAAGCCCTGAGGCGGTTGTAAGATTGCGAACTTTTGCTCTATACTAATTAAAAACACAATTGACATAAGAGAGTTGAATAACAAATGAACAGCCGTGCTAGAGATACGTGAGAACATGCCTGCAAATGCATGGAATGTGAACAGGTCCACAAAGCATATGATTTATAACAAATAGTCTCCCGTCACAGAATCATAGAAAAGGCAGAGAAGATTTTATATCGCTACTGACCTGTTCTAAAGTTGATCAGAAGATCGAGAAGAAATATTGTGTCCGAGACGCTGTTGAATATGATCCAAGGAGGACTGTTGTCATCATAGAAGAAGGAAATTCCGACTGGAAGTATTATCAGGTTGGCCACGAGCAACATCAACATGCAAAGATCCCAGTACAACCTACAATTATAATTGTATTTTTAATTGTAAATTACGACAATTTCTATGTCCTCGTCAATTTTAACCGCCATCATTGGTAAACAAACACTGTCTGCTGCCTGCGCAAATATTAATGCTCAGTGTTGCGCAAAATAGTGCATATTTATTGCTTTCTAAACATAGAGGAGTTTTGTTCCTTTATTAGGATCAGAAAGACTTTTCAAGGCACGGGGTCCAGCACCCCAAAAGGTCCGTCAACCGTTTTAGAAAGCATCAGCGCCATGTGGTCCAAAATTCTCAATCGCAAGACCAGATGATCGTCTGAACCCGAATATAAATGCCGAGTAACATCTCAATGTTCTGATGAGCTCTCGCTTGAGTCTTTCATTTGCTGGCCTTCAAGATCAGTGCAGAGGAATAAAGTATCTTGGAACCGGAGATTAACTGGATGAACAGAAACCAGACAATATGTCATGCAGGGCAACAATGAGGACGACAACCAATTGGAATGAGGCGGACCATTATGAAAGAGGCCTACCAACAAACCACGATGAGTGAAGCCCTCAAGGACCGGAAGATGACACTTTGTAGACCCAGTATCAGATGACCGGGGTAATATTATAGAGAAAGATTTGTAACGACATGTTCTGAACTGACCACTGAATGCTAAAAGTCTATGGACAAGAAAGCGTCGTGTGGTTATAGCTAACCTGAGCTCATATCTAAACGAGTATATACTATATGTATATATACTATATATATATATATATTCTATACTCAGGATCCATGTGTCAATGCAGCCTAATATTATACAACAACGGTCTACGTTTTAAAGGCACGCGTAATTAACGGATGACCATAAAGCATTGTAATGTGCACATGTGCTGAGTCCATTGTGTGGAGAACAGAATTACGTTATGGTTAAAGATAGAAAGAAGACCAGTGGCTATAATGTCCTACGCCTTCAAGGACCTACAAGGTCACTCCATGTCGTGCCATTTAATCGATAAGTTCATGCAAAACTAACGCAGTCATGTCGGTGAGCCACAGTGGACTAGAATGCAGACACCCTCGTCGATCTTTTGCCTTATAAGAGCGACCAGGGAATATAATAATTTAATATCAGCATTTGAATACCAAATACTGTCATCATTTATTAATGGGCTGCAACTCTACCGAGACAAATGCACACATGAATACACACACCTACACACCCACACACACACACACCCCCACACACACACACACACACACGCACCTACACACACTAACCCACACACACCTACACGTGCTAAGATGCAAGTGACCAAACGGAACAACATGTAAATAAGCAGACTTGAGGGACATGGGCCTATATAATTTTTAATAGGCCTACAAATTGATGTACATACGATACCCGTCATGTATGAAGGGAAAGGAAGACATTGAGGAATCGACCTGTCACAGGTTGTCAGTGGCATTCGCATGTAAATTAAACCGAAGCCGTAAAGATATTCCGGCAATGTATGGCTTTCATCGTCGTCGTCGTCATCATATTCATGATCATATTCATCATCAGAGTCATCATCGCATTCATCATTATAGTCATCATCATAGTCATTATCATATTCATCATCATAACCATCATTTATACGGAATGATTGTTAAGGATCCGACGCCGTCGTCGTCGTCCAATGTGTGTCTCAGTTCAATCTCAGACACAGTCTATCATCAGTTCTTCGCAGTCTCAATATGAGTCCCTATCGCTGAAGAACTGAGGATTAACAACATCCGGTCGAGTACTTCCAAGTGAAGGGAGATGCTCGTCGTTGCTAGGAGGCTGCCTCAGTCGCTCCATCCTCCGCTGCTGCAGCAGGGCATCGAGCGGGTGACGTAGATCCAAATCTTCAATGTCATGTCGAGCAGTCCTCTTTTAGGCTACACCACACGTCAACCGAATTCTCTGGCTGTGCACTGCCTCCCTTCATGCTTCGAGGGTCCTGCGATGGAATGGACTCTCCACCCTGACCTGTGCATTGCCTGATTCGGGCTCTGTGGAGTCAGACACCCATGTTGTGCGACCGCTCTTCTTCTACCTTTTGCCCAGTGAACATACAGAGCCCAGGGCTCATCCGTTCCAACTCCCGGTAAAATACGGTCTTTGCATTATGTCTTGAGTACGTTCTAAATGGCAACAGCACTAGGCCCTTATAGCATACATTGCTTAATTAACATTCAACGTGGTCTACCAATCTACCAATTGAAATTTGCCTAACCAACAATACCCGAATCTTTAAAAACAAGTATAAAGAACTGCCACTTTAAATTAGTATGTGCACGCACACACAGCATTATACTTAACTAGTTAAGATAATGAACATTGTTCTGAATTTTCTTAGCCTGCTGCTTAATGTTAAATTGGAAAGAGTAGAGACCATGTTAACGGGACCCATCGATCCTTTAGGTGTTCCTACATGACATTGTACTTTCCCTATCTCTCTTCTCCATGTGTTAATAATTTCCAATATAGGCCTATTCCTAGTATTGTGTTAACTGGTTGAGGCGAATAATAAAACTCTTGGCTATGGTTATGGTATGATATGTCTACAATAGATGTGTGAAGAGCAGTTGATACTGAGGTACGTTGGGGGTGATGTCTGCCCTCCTTTGTCTGCATACGGATGATTCGATTGACTCCTAATTACGAATTGAGATCTGCTTGGCTCATACAATTGTCAGCATAAGCATTGCAATTAGGTATTATTAAATGATTTCCCAGTAAAGTTACATTTCCTTTTTGGAGCAAATATCGTTTTTTTTCGATCATCGATTGAGTCTCAAGTGACTCAATCGTCTGTTGATTGAGTCTAGATCAACCCTGATCAGGATTTAGTTCTGTTGCAGATACTTTGTTAAAAATAATCCCAGTATTTGGTTTTGTGCAAGGAGCAACCGAAGACCACCAAGTACAAGATGGGGAATTCTCCATCAGTCATTCAATCCTCATCATACTTTTCTCTACTCTCTGGCGTTTGCAGTGCGTTTTATCAAGGCAGTATGTGCTCACTTGTTATCAGTCATTACACAGTCATATCCTTGTGCTAGCAGAACTGAGAGGATATGCATGTATCTAATTTTGTCAATATACACCGAATATATGTTTTCACTGTAAAACTTTCGCGATACCTTTTTGCTGTCACCTTTTTTTCCAGGTTGAATCGACACCTAACATCGACTGTAATAGAGGAGAGCGCTATATAATCAAACTGCATTACCAGGTCATCGAGCCAGACACACGGCAACATCAAAGCACAAGGTACAAATAAATCTTCGGAAAGAGAAGACCCTGTATTGATGCCGAAGTAATTAGGTTCCGAGAACATTGACCTGAGTTGAACTCGCTCTCTTTTATTCAATCTTCGTTGAACCTAACTAACCCAATGCGGCTGATCTCAGCAGTGTGAAGGTAACTAATTGTCTATTTTATAAAATGAAACCTCAGCGTTTCCGTGAGCTGTAACCCTCCACCATGCCACCCCACCCAATCCTTCCACCCCATGAGAGGCGCAGCTGTTGTGACTGAATCGCCCATAGCATGCTCCGAATTAACGTCAGGTTGGTCGAAGAAGAGCAAGCGGGACAGATTCCTCATCGAAATCTACGACGTCCCGGTCTCTGAGCGATGGTTGTCCTAATCATTGACAGCAGCTCAACTGCGACATTAATCATGAATGGTATTCATAGACAGGGAAAAGAAGACAGGTGCTCAATGCACGAAGGCAGCGATGAAGACTGGTCTATAGAGTCAGCCTATATGGGACGAAGCGTCTACAGACACCAGATGCACACAAGACACCAAGGTAGCTCAAGGGACAATCTCTACCACTATATTCCACACCTACCATGGCCACCATCTAAACTAATAGACATACACAATAACAGACGAAAGATGGATAAGGACAAATAGATAAATAGATAGATAGATGGATGTATAGGTAGATAGGTAGGTAGGAGGATAGATAAGTAGATAGATGGAGAGATAGATAGATAGATGGAGATATACATATATATATAAATAGAAAGATAAATAAAAAGATAGATAGATACATGTAGATAGATAGATAGATAAACAGAGAGAGATAGAGAGATAGAGAGATAGAGAGATAGAGAGATAGAGAGAGAGATAGATAGATAGACAGATAGAGAGATAGAGAGATAGAGAGATAGAGAGATAGATAGAGAGATAGATAAATAGATAGATAGGTAGATAGAACGATAGAACGATAGATAGATAGATAGACAGATAGATGGATATACAGTATACAGTATAAGATATACAATATACAGATATTCAGGGAGATGAATGCTTGAGGAATATAGACATCACACAATCAGGCGAAACAGGAAAAACAATTTTTGGAATGAAGACGAATCGAAGAGAAGAACAGAAAAGGAGGAGGAAGAGGAGGAGGAAGAGGAGGAGGAAGAGGAAGAAGAGGAAGAGGAGTAGGAGGAACAAGAGGAATAGGAGAGGAGGAGGAGGAGGAAGAGGAGTAGGAGGAACAAGAGGAAGAGGAGGAGGACGAAGAGGTGAAGGAAGAGGAAGGGAAGAGGAAGTGGATGCCAGGAGAAACAGCCCTGATGACCTCCTCAGCTGTAGCAGCCATAGCTAGCAGCTTTGACGGCAAGCACCCTCTCCCTCGAGAGACAGATGTCGAGATTGACGCCCGATTGATTCTTGTTCTACCAATCGACCGAAACTGAATCGTTTAGAACATAGAAGAAGATATACACGAGGAGAAGCAGGAGGAAGATGAGAGGGAGTAGGAAGAAGAGCACCAAAGAAAGGGGAGGGGAGGATTATTAGGAAAAGGAAGAAAATGGAGAGGAGAAGGAGGAGAAGGAATAATAAGAAGACGACAAGAAAGAGTAAAGGGTTGAGGAAGATAAGAGGAAGGAAAAGAAGGATACGAGAAAGAGGAAAAGGAAATGGAAGTGGAGATAAGGAATAGGAGGTTTTAGGACACGTAACAACTGTAACATAATAGATTCTCATTAATTACTCAGACCATACGTGTGTATATACTTAGAACACATAGGACTCGGTATATAAACAGTCTCTTCATCCTTAGGAAACATAAATGTTCATGTCTTATAATTATAGTAATAACAATAATGGTTTTCAATAGAGATAGGTTTGCGTTCTGCTGTACTGTATTGCTTTGTTTTATTTTGTTTGTGCTGTTGTAGACGACCAAATTGCTAGACGCCGAGACCGATTTATTGGCGACATGGCGACACCTTTTGTCTATTTACAGACATTGGCGAGACTATATGAACACCCCTCCCTACTGTACACCGTCTTACTTTGTGTTGATAAATGATGCCAAGAATTACCATGTTGCTCACGTATATATTTCGAGAATTAGTGACTCTCGGTTTTAAAATCTAATTACGAGATCTTAATATGCAATTATGTGATGGTATATGTGTTGGTATTCAGAGTCACATCGCCGTCATATAACTCTTTAACAGAATGTGACAAGGCGCTATGTAACAGTTAATTACTCAGACCATACGTGTGTATATACTTAGAACACATAGGACTCGGTATATAAACAGTCTCTTCATCCTTAGGAAACATAAATGTTCATGTCTTATAATTATAGTAATAACAGTTTCATGCAAGTACGTGGATATATATATTCACTGATGCATGTTACGGTCATTGTAAAGCGCCCTTGTAGCAGCATGGCTGCGTTACGGCGCTTTAGAAATCGTCCGTTTAATAGCAATAATAATAATGATGATGATGATGATGATGATGATATTAATAATAATAATAATAATAATAATAACAATAATCTACATTCTACACACTTAACATTAAAGAACGTGTCACACAAGCGCTAGCGACCTAAGCCCAAATGTCTCAGGTCACGCTTAAGTTCAGAGGTAGACAAACATTTCTTATTATTATAAAATGATGTGCACCCATCTCCTAAAGTTGCTTAAACCGGGAACCATGTATGTACATGTATGCCTATATTCATGTACTTTAGGTGTGTACGCATTTGTATAATGTGCTTGTATGTGGAGTATGTCAACCGATTAGTTAGGGCGGTTGACCATAATATACATGTAGGCCTAGTAGGTATAGGGCCTATAGGCCTAGTAGGTATAGGACCTATGGGCCTAGTAGGTATAGGGCCTACGTTGAGAGAAAGCGGTGGAGGCTTTGCTTCGATCACTAGCAAGTCAGTCACTCGGATACACTACAGATGCATCAATCTTACGCCTGTGATAAATGATGATTTATGTGTTTGTGTTTTACAATTTTACATAGTGTGTCCATGTATGTATGTATGTATGTATGTATGTATGTATGTATGTATGTATGTATGTATGTATGTATGTATGTATGTATGTATGTATGTATGTATGTATGTATGTATGTATGTATGTATGTATGTATGTATGTATGTATGTATGTATGTATGTATGTATGTATGTATGTATGTATGTATGTATGTATGTATGTATGTATGTATGTATGTATGTATGTATGTATGTATGTATGTATGCATGTATGTATGTATGTATGTATGTATGTATGTATGTATGTATGTATGTGCGTGTGTTTGCGTGCATTATACATTACACTGTATACACTGAGCGTTTATGTGGCGCTCTTTGATGCCGAAGTATGTTAGAGTTCCCTTTTCGACGAAAGAGTAGATTGTAAAATCATCAAGTACGCATTCTGAAACATTGAGGACCCAATCGAAGGAGTGAAACGAGTGTTCAACTGTTCGATTTCAATGGACCCATCGTAGAAACGTTGCTAAAGATAATCTCTTCCAGTTGTGTAGAATCTAATATCAAGTTGTACGTTTCAATAAGGGTCGTCACTGGAAGAGTCATTTGAGTGCAATGGTCTAATCCGACGAGCGCTTTACGACCTCTGTGTGACCTTGGGAGAATTCCGATGACGCATTATTATGTCAATCTGAGTAGAACAATGCACTCGATTTATGATGATTAATTGTCACTAATGCATTTTCGGAGAACAGAGCACATAGGATTTGCCAGACAACTGCATACGCCCATGCATGCCCACAAGAATGATGGTTAATGACAGACAGACAGAGACTAAGGTAGACACAGAGACAGAAACAAAAACAGAGACAAAACAGAGAGAGAGAGACAGAGACAGAGGTAGAGGTATAGGCAGAGACAGACACAGACAGACATACGAAAATAGACAGAAAACGACAGAGAAAGACAGAGATACAAAGACCGATACAAAGAGAGGCAATAGTAAAATAGAAGCAGTCACCCATGCAATAGAGCTTGCGAGCAGATGTGTACACGTATCAAGAGGAAGACTTTTGACGACACTGAACGACAGAGTGGGACAGACAGCCGTCGTTTGATGCTGCTATTGGAGATAATAAGAAGAATTCAGAACTAAAACTATCGTCAAGTTTTACAACAAATTATTCGTAAGTTACTGTTTATTGACGCTCTGTCTGAATCTGTCATCACAGAGATTATTAGCGTCACCCTTCTTTATCCAGGCTTTGGACTGGTCCTAGCAGAGTATTGGGAAATGTGAAGTTTATAACTACATGTAAAGCCGCCGCTGCAGGTTTATTGTGAACCTACTCAGACGACGAAAGACTCACAATAATAATTCGCTAATAATGTCTATTAATAGTACACTTGAATACATGTAAAAGCGTTGTTTTGAGATGATCTAAATGGTTTTATTATCACAAATAATTATGTCATGTCTGGTATAAACACATCGTTTATTGCTAAGGCTGCTTCAGACTTTCATATTGATAAAGTGACCTCGTGTGATGTGGGAAATGTGTCTCTTTGGATGACGTTTTGAGCAACACCCACACAAACTAACATTCTTATTAAGCATTCAGTAAATGACTCATGATTAGACTCATTGAAGCTTATAATAAATAGTTTTCAGCTCATCGAGTAGGGATGAGCAGCCGGAAGCTTCAGTTGAATGTTTTATCTGTCTATTTAAATTTACTATAAGTAAGTCACAATGCATTAGATTCCAGGTTATTTATATTGCGCTATGTTTAACGGATCTGGGCTGCGCTGTGTCGTAAGGTAACTGATAGAATGTCAGTGTATTGTGTTCTTGTCTGTTGTGTGTTGGAGAGTAATGTCCTGCATTGTCTGTATTGTATTAAATTGTATGATATTGTGATGTATTGTATTACAAATACCATTGTAATGCATGGCATCGTAGGGCTGTGTGTTATCTAAAGGTTGTATGCGTACAGTCTTTGTGTATCTATGTATGTATGGTCGCTGTGTATTTGTGTATGCGTGATCTGTACGTGTGCGTAAATGTGTGCATGGTCTGTGTATAGAGCGTGATTAGGAACCGTGTGTCTGTCAGATGGTCCGTTGTCCATGCGTTTGGCGGTCGTCGACTGCAAAGGTCATCAACCGATCAGTAGTTGACCCGAGTGATTGCCAGTGCAATCGATTCATCAATAACAAATGAAGTCCAATCATCAATCCATCGATCCATCCATCCATCCATCCATCCATCCATCCATCCACCCTTCTATCCATCCCTCCATCCACCCATCCATCCATCCATCCATCCATCCACCCATCCATCCATCCATCCATCCATCCACCCTTCTATCCATCCATCTATCCATCCATCCATCCATCCACCCATCCACCCATCCATTCATCCACATATATTGATTCATCAATCCATCTATTCATCCATTCATCCATCTATTCATCCATTCATCCATCTATTCATCCATTCATCCATCTATTCATCCATTCATCTATCAGTCTTCTTCCATCCAAGTAACCAACCACTCATCCATTTATCCGTCATTCATCAGTCCGCGTGTTAATCAATCCGTCCATGGGTTGCTTCGTTCATTCATTTTCAGATCGTATAGTTAAGGGAGGCACTATCGAGAGACAAATTAACGGACAGAGAGACAGGCAGAGAGACGCACAAACAGACAGGCACATACAGACACATAGACAGACACACCCACAGACGGAAGGAGGGAAGGCCGAACGATGATCCATCGACTCTTAAATGAGTAGCGTAGTAATAGCGAGCGCCCTCAAGACCGACCTGCACCTCATCGCGGTGAGGGGGTGGCAACAACTAAGTAAAGAACTGCCTGCGAAGGCTATACCATCAGTGGTGAAGGCTTTGCTGAAGGACCACCTAGGGCGATTCGCGAGGTGGGAAGGCTCTGCAGGAACCCTGAATCGTTGGCTAACGTAGGCGGCAAACCTGACCTGGGAAGCAGCGGGTCTTGTATCGTATGAAGGGCGGAGGACTGCCAATTAGACAGCAACGGCCGGCACACGAAGAAGGAGGTACAAGTGAGAAAAATCACATGACCTCCTGACTGCGAAGTGGAAAGATGTGGGAACCTACCACTTTAATTTCCCAAACAACAACATGGATAAGAATACAAACTTTGAAGCATACCGGCTCGGACGTCGCCCGGGTGAACAAGGTCCGCGTCCCCTGCTGAGCAACCAAGACAGGGTCAAAAAATTGGTTACTGGAAAGAGCATCGAAATGGAAAGAGAGACACAAAAGAGTATTCAAATGAGGAAAACATTAAGGATTGGAACCTGGAATGTAGAAGTATGATACAACTAGGGAAAGTCTATATTCTAGGAAAGGAGTTAGAAAGAAACAGAGTAGACATATGTGGACTATCAGAGAGTAGATGGAAAGGACATGGACACTTTACAACCACAGAAGGACACACCATTCTGTATTCAGGAGGAGACACACAAGGGCACAAAGGAGTAGCAATTTGGATGAACAAAAGAATCGCAGGAGCGATGACAGAATATGAAACAGTTGACGATCGAATTATGGCGGTGGAAATCAATGCAACCAAGGAAACTAAGTATAATTCAGGTATATGCACCTACAGCCATGGCCACAATGGATAGTGTAGAGCAATTTTATGAGAACTTGGATAAGATAATCAAACAGACACCAAAGAGAAACATCAAAGTGATAATGGGGGATCTAAACGCAAAAGTTGGGAAACAAAACGTCAGATAGGGATGGCTGGAAAAAGAGGATTGGGAGAGGCTAACGAGGCAGGAGAGCGATGGCTGGATTTTTGCCTGGATCATGACTTGAGCTTAAGCAACACGGAACATGCTCATCACCCACGGAGACTATGCACATGGACGTCACCGGATGGAAAAACAAGGAACCAAATTGACTATATAGCAATAGAAAAAAGTGGAAAGGAACCATCAGAAACTGCAGAACGTATCCAGGAGCGGACTGTGACACAGACCATAAGCTACTGGTGGCAAAGATGAAGATCAAATTGTGTAAGGAAAAAAAGGAACAACTAGAAAGGCTGAATCTTGAGGAGTTGAAGGGGCCAAAGGCAGAAATATTTGCGATAATAACCGATTTGAGGCATTGGGTGAGGAGGCACAGGAAGAAAGAACAGCAGAGGAGCAATGGAGAGAAGTCAAAACGACGTTGCTGGAATCAGCAAGAACTGTGATAGGATATAAGAAGAAATAGGCACAGAAACCATGGATATCGGATGAAACATTAGAAATGATCAAAGAAAAGAGAAAAGCCAGCAACAAAGATAAACAGAAATATAAAGAACTGAAAAGAAAGTACAAAAACAGCTGAGAAAGGACAAACATAGTCAGATAGAAGGAATTTGTGAGAAGCTTGAGGAGTCAAATAAGAAGGGGAACATGAAAGAGGTATATCAAACAGTTCAGACACTCACAGGAAAATTCAAACCAAAATTCTTTTGCATTAAATCGAAAGAAGGAGAAAAAATTACAGATAAGAAAAGATTGCAGAACGATGGAGAGAATATTGTGGGGAATTATACACGGATAAAGAAGATGAAGACAAAGAAAAGACAAGAGAGACAAGAAGGACATATATCAGGGAACCGGCACCACTAAGATCAGAGGTATATAAGGCAATTAAGAAGGTGGCGAATGGAAAAAGCACAGGACCAGATGAAGTCCCGGCAGAATTGTTCAAACATGCAGAGGATACGACATTAAATAAATTACATCGAATGTGCACTGAGACATGGGAAACAGGAGAGTGACCAGAGGATTGAATGAACTCAATCTTCATCCTGATACCAAAGCAAGAAGATCTAATACAATGTAAAAACTACAGGACCATAGCATTGGTCGCGCATGCAGCAAAATTATGCTCAAGATCATACTAAAAAGGATAAGAACAAAAACAGAGTCCGAAATAACAGACGAACAAGTAGGATTCAGACGAGGAAGACGAACACGAGATCAGATCACGAACCTAAGAATATTGATGCTGAAAATGAATGAACATCAACAACCATTATACATGTGCTTTGTCGACTTCACAAGGGCTTTTGACAACATATCACACGAGCAATTATGGGTCTCAATGATAGAAATGGGATATCCTATGCACATCAACAACTTGTTGACAAAGTTATATGGCAAAAAAAAGCAAAAGTGAAAGTAGCGGGAGGGATGTCAAATGAACTTAGAGTAAGAAAAGGGGTTAGACAGGGGTGTGTAATGTCACCGTATTTATTTAAAATCATGGCAGAAATGGTGATGAGAGAGGTACTGGATGGCTGGGAAGGAGGGGTACAAATAGGAGGAAGAAAATTAACGAACTTGAGATATGCGGATGATATTGTACTGTTAGCAGAATCTGAAAAAGAACTAGAAGAAATAATCAATCGTCTGGATAAGATCGGAAGTGAGAAAGGTGTAATGATTAACATGGATAAAACCAAGACCCTGGCATTAAATGGTAAACCATGCAACATCGTTTTGAAATTGAACAGACTGGAGCAGGTGGATACGTTTCAATACTTGGAATCATTGATTACAGAAGATGCAGAGTGTAGCAGAGAGATAAGAGGAAGGATGGCAAAA
The DNA here is from genome assembly GCA_959347315.1 of Bimastos eiseni. Taxonomy (NCBI): domain Eukaryota; kingdom Metazoa; phylum Annelida; class Clitellata; order Crassiclitellata; family Lumbricidae; genus Bimastos; species Bimastos eiseni. The sequence continues at coordinate 56,156,609 of OY365806.1, read as the reverse complement.
GGACAAAGTGTTCAGATAGGGATGAAGAAAATATGGAGGAGTCGCAGCATAAAGTTAACCACCAAAGTGAAAGCATTGGTATGGACGGTGGTTACATATGGCTGCGAAAGTGGGACCATCAAGAAAAGAGATGAAGAAAAATTAAAGCTTTTGAGATGAAATGCATAAGACAGATTCTAAGGGTATCACGGACTCAAAAAAACAAACGAGTGGGTATTGGAGAAAGCAGACACGAAACGAGAGCTATTTAATCTGATAAAAAGGAGGAAATTAACATACTTTGGACATGTGATGAGAAAAGAGGGAAACTGTCTAGAAAAAGAAATCATGCAAGGCACTACACCGGGAGCAAGAAAACGAGGAAGACCAAAGGCACGATGGATAGACAATGTGGAAAAATGGACCGGTAGACCACTTGACAACTTACTAAAGAAGACGAGAGACAGGAAGAGATGGAGTAGACTTGTCCATGAAGCGACCAACCCTCGGATCGAGGATAGTTAAGACAAGACAAGACAAGTAATAGCGAGAGCAGAGTCTGAGAAGAGCAATGAATTGTCTGACTACAGTTCGTCTGATGAATCTGTTTTCATTGACAACATCTGGTCAGCACAGAAAGACTGGTTCAAGGTTACACTGACTCATCATTTCACACTACTCTGTCTCTTGTTGGCGGCATGCAGTCTATACTTAGGTCAATTGACGACTAAATATAGACATGCGCAATTGCATATAATACATGTATATATGGATGAGGAAACATTTAATGTATCTGCCAAATAAACGACGTGTTAAGTGACAGTGTAAGGCGAAACATTGCGTCCAGTAGTCTATGCATATATTTGTATATCCATTGGGTCTCCGCTTACTATACAGCCCACGTTGCATCGGAACAATTTCATTGGGTTCCAAGGCTGACAGAAAGACAGACAGACAGACAAAGGCAGACAGAAAGAGAGACAGACATACAGACAAAGGCAGACAGAAAGACAGAGACAGAGACAGAGCGAGAAAGAGAGAGAGAGAGAGAGAGAAACAGAAGCGCTAAAGAGCTAAAGAGAGCGCAGACAGTTCGAGGAAAAGAAGGAAACTATTTCTTCTCATCGAATCTGTGTATTGGAGGTGCGAATAATAGACTCGGAAAGCCATCTTTATGGAGAACATGTCTCATATTGCAGAATAAGGAGAGACGGAAACAGAAAGGGAGATGCAGAAGGAGAGGGAGATGAAGAATTATAGGGAGATGGAGAAGGAGAGGAAGGGGAGAGGGAGAGGGAAATGGAGATGGAGTGGAAGACTTCCGAAGGAGTAACACTCCTGTATACTATTTAATAGGCCTACATATAATAATATATGTACGCTATGCCACATGCTATATTATGGCATGTGGAAGCGTGTCTGATATTCATAAATAGTAAATAGTGAGTAAAAAATATATGGCATAAAATATTTACAAATATAAATATGAAGATATATACATATAACCGACTCATTCTTTAAAAGACTCTGATGAGACAAACGTCTAAAACGGGTGCCAGAAGTTTTTTGTTGTGATCATTACGTTGACGATTCCTTTATCTTAATCCCATCACTATGCAGAGACCCGTCAAAGGCATTGTAGTCTTTTTCTATTGTTCCTACGCTTTCGCATAGAAATGCCTTTGCGTCATAAAGGGTCAAACGAGCGCATGACGTCGACGCAGCGCTTAGCTGAAAAGACCCAAACAGCGCAACTTCGATTATATGGACCCTCATAAACTCAGTCGATTCACCGAAGACTCCACTGCACACTACCCTCCCAACAAAACAGAAGCGTATGTACATGCGCATGCTTTTCTTGGTACCAAAAAGCACGTGCGCACGGACATGCGATACGGTTTCATCAATTTCACCGTCAGCCTAGAAGACCTCATTCCAGACACGTCGCCATGGATATATAATATATATATACCAAACGAGACTGATAAGCCGGACTCATATATATATATATATATATATATATATATATATATATATATATATGCCGCATCAGAAAGAGACAGCATGCGAGACATGGAAGCGACATACATGATCGTCGTATTGAGCGACTGCTGGAACAGATAATCGATGGCAACAAATGCATCCCAGCCAATATTTGTCGAGGCTTAAAACTGACAAGAATTAATCGTTACATCGAGGAAATTCACATGTATGGTGTATGTATACATGTAAAAATAGAGAGGGATCACATGGAAGGACGGAAGAAGGTGACAGGGGGAGAGGGGACGGAGAGGGAGAAGGAGAGGGAGAAGGAGAGGGAGAAGGAGAGGGAGAAGGAGAGGGAGAAGGAGAGGGAGAAGGAGAGGGAGAAGGAGAGGGAGATGGTGTGCGTGAGGGTGAGGGAGACGGAGACGGAAAGAGGGGAGGAGAATGGAGAGATGGTTGAGATGAAATAAGGCAGGCGTGATGTCGACGTGGCAGCTGTAGCGAATGTATTTAAGAGGGCGAACACATTGAACCAAACCACCGGTGTCTTCTAAACTGCGATAGACTCTCATGGTTATTGTCTCTGAAGCGTTCTGCATGAGAGAATGTCCTATTGTCCCATACTGCTGCGGAATGCGTGGACTTCGCCAAAGAGTTCCAGCTCAATGTTCTGAATCAGAATTTTCTTCACCGTGGTGTCAAGCTCACAGTTACCTTGCGTTTGACTCTTTCACGACAGACAGGAGAGAGAGAGAGAGAGAGAGAGAGAGAGAGAGAGAGAGAGAGAGAGAGAGAGAGAGAGAGAGAGAGAGAGAAGACTGCCAAACTTAAACGACGACAGTGTTACTAAAGTAACTGGGAAGCCAATGCGGCTCGTATTAAAGTGTAAAATTGATCATTTTATGCGACCAATACAGAGTTAGTTTTATTAGTTAGTTACTCATCTTAGTCATCTCTAGACACTTCATCGTAATATACGTGCTTATTAGTATACCCTTTTAAAATGCTGTTACGATCGAATGATAGTCCTCTGACTACGAGATCACAGGTCGTCTGGAGAATGCGATTTTCCAATTAAGATACGACAATTATATTTGAAGGACATCACAGTTTCTGACGAAGAAAGTAGACAATCAGAGAATTGTAATCAAAATAAGACATTTATTCGGAGGCCAATCTTTGAAATCAAGGAAACAAGTCTTCTTTATATTTTCGCTCAGATGCCTGGGTTTAGAATAGCCACAACGTTATGCCAATAGAGAAATTATGTTGCTTAGCAATTCCACAATAAAATCAATGTACTTATGTAGCGCCTGAGTAAAAACAATCCATTAGCCACTTAGACGTAGACTATCCGTAAGCGCAGATTGTAATTCCGACCACAACCTTGTGTTACCGACGATGAAGACTAAGAATTTAAAGAAAGCGAGCGAATAAACCGTTGCTTTTGGACCTTAAGAGATTCAAAAATGGTCAGGTTGAGCGACAATACCAACTGAAAGCGACGAACAGAATGAAAGAACGAGAGGAAATTATATTCGAAAACAGACCACTAGAGGAACTATGGCGGCAATTGAAGAAAACCACTTTTGGCGCTGAAAGGGCAACATTCGTAAAGGACGATTGTTCTAAAGGCAAAAATCGATAAAGACGATTGTGGTAGAAGCGACAATCGTTAGGGTTCGAGATGATGGCTCGAAATGGACTCGTGCACTACTGTAAATGGTCCAACTATTAAGGAATCTATACAGACAAGACTAGACCAAGTCAGAATATATGGCCACACTTGGCATAGTTTGATGTTTGAAAAGGAGTCAAATACAACCTCTTCCTTTGCCTGTTTAGTATTCTAGCAGAGCAAGTGGATGCGAAGGTAACTAACACCAACAACTGAGGATATTATCTTACTTCTTGACTGGCTTCAGCATAGGAAGAGTTACCAGAACTAGTGAAACGCGTCGATAGTATACTGCAGGAGAATGCAACAAATTCATTCTGATCAACGTGACTCATGATGAATACTGAGGAGGTGTTTTAGATGATGGTGGGTTGGGAAAGAGTAGAACAAGTTCCTTCCCTTGTCTATCTATAGCGGACAGCAGCATAAGATGCGAATTGCGTGAGAGCAGTTGAATCAAAGTTCGACATGGGAATGATGGTCATGGGAATGATGGTCATGAGAATGATGGTCATGAGAATGATGGTCATGAGAATGATGGTCATGGGAATGATGGTCATGAGAATGATGGTCATGAGAATGATGGTCATGAGAATGATGGTCATGAGAATGATGGTCATGGGAATGATGGTCATGAGAATGATGGTCATGAGAATGATGGTCATGAGAATGATGGTCATGAGAATGATGGTCATGGGAATGATGGTCATAAGAATGATGGTCATGAGAATGATGGTCATGGTGGAATTGACGAAGACATGAAAGAAGAAATGGATCAACAACGACACCAAATAACGGTTGATGAGCGAGGCAGAATGGTGTTGTTACTGGCAACACAGACCTACGGATGCGAGGCCGGGCGTTGAAGATGGAGAAAGACAGATTCAGACAATAGAGAACTAGTATATCAGAAAGCTATTAAGAATCTTTTGGACGAGAATGACTATCAAATCAGAGAAGGCCAGAAAGGAACAACTGGTGCTCACGAAAACACGAAAACCAGAATGCAACAAATTCATTCTGGCAAGCATAGGCCTACTGTGACTAGTATGGCAAACTGACGTGTATTACTCAAGCGCAATATAAATGTTCGTTTACATAATAAATATATAGTTTCCGTCTTGTTCGATATAACCGTTGCTGCATTCTTATCCCTTAATTTTCTCTGTTTTTGATCGATATAATAAACATTCGATGGGACCAAGAGGAAACAACCAAATGACCTTGAAGAGACTGAGGGCTGCCGGCCAAATAAACTGCATGTGAAACTCTGGTCTTAGATTCGACGGGTTTTTCCAATCCATAAAAAGCCGCTTTATAAAGCAACGCTCGATGGTTGCACGTGCAACCAATGCAACTCTTCCCACAACAGAACATGAGATGAATCGTGCTATTTCGCTATTCGAGGCAGCCACACCATATGAGACTGATTGCTGCAGAATAGTCATTAAGAAGAGAATTACACAATGTCATATTAAACTCATGAATGCATTTGCATATAATATTAAATAATATATAATATAATATGCATAATCTATGTTATATTAAGTAGGCCTACTGTTGTCGAGTATTGTCATATATTCTGCATATGAGGTTTATGCAATGATAGCTATTCTGTTTTTTTTATTGAGGGTAATGTTACTTTTAAATCATAAATTTTTTTGGCTCAACGAACGAATGAAGTAAGGTAGACCAGCTCGTTCACCAGCGCATATACATTGCACGTGTAGCTAATGGAAATCGACACCAGGTTCTGTCAAAACGTTGGGTCCGGTACGTGAGGTTTTGGCGCAGCCGTTTTGGCGCAGGACATTTTGACGCAAATCTCTGATTCAATAATAGTGTATAATAAGTACTATATAAATATATTATATGGCAATCTAGTGTTGTAAGTTATTTCACATGGCAAGTCAGGTTAAGTCTCTGAAGCGTCGGTAGTAGAAGAGGTAGAGGTGAAAAAATCATGCTTAACTTGAAGCCGGATCAATGAAAATAATCATGCTTAAATGGAAGCTGGATTGATGAAAATAATCATGCTCAAATGGAAGCTGGATTGATGAAAATAATCATGCTCAAATGGAAGCTGGATTGATGAAAATAATCATGCTCAAATGGAAGCTGGATTGATGAAAATAATCATGCTCAAATGGAAGCTGGATTGATGAAAAATAATGGCGTTTAATTGGAAGCAAGATTGATAAAATTATTGTGAGGGTTTCACGATGAGTAGAATTCTCATATCCATCCCGCTTCTGTTTAAGCATGATTCTTTTCATCATTCCAGTTCCCAGCTTAGCCGAATTATTGTCATCGATCATGCTTCGTGTTACATTCTATATTGAATCAGACTTCTGCGCCAAAACGTCCTGCGCCCTAACGTCCTGCGCCAACGCGTCCTGCGCCAAAACGGCTGCGCCAAAACGTCCTGCTTCGCGTTGGGTCAGTTTCAGCACAATGGGCGAAATCGTTTGAAGTTACCCCAAGAAAGCAAGTCAGATGGTTAAGGTGGACATTTCTACACTGTAGGGAATTGAAATATGGTAAAATGAAGGACACTTGTCGGACGAGTTGGCGTGAAGTTTTGATCGAGACTTTCTAAGAGATGAGCACGAGACGAAGGAATATAGTCAAGGAATATATCGGATATTGACTTCATTTAATGAAAACTTTTTGGGTGTTTGTTTTAAAGAACTTCACAATAAAGCAAAGATTTTGTTTCCTGAACGCTTTTTTAAGAGAGCAAGTGAGTTTAAGTTAACCAATATGTTGTCGATGATGTAAGGTGTTTCGTTTAATCCATACTTGCTTGGGCAAGCATTAGATGAATGCGGGTTGCACAGCATGCAATGACATGCAATGGAACTGTTCGGGCTTGGTCAAGTCTGGACACGATTGATTAAAAGAAATGCCGACAGAACATGTAGGCCTCAACGGCAGATCGCATACACGGGCATTTAAAAAAGTGTTCGCACAAAGTCTATTATGCAGACATAGATAGAAATGTGTGGTACACAGTAAACAATAGCGCGTCATCGCAGAAAATGCGTCGTCAACGTCGATACAGCAGCGATGCACTCGCGATTCTTTTATGTTTGTAGCAAATATTAGAAGAGACTGGAAAATAAAGGACGTCTGAATATGTTAAGCAATCTTTGCTTCGGTTGTAAAAATTGGTGATCAAGAAGAACTATGGGCTCCTCGCATTTGCTGTTGATCTGATAGCTAATTGACTCAGAGTCTCAGAGGTATTATATAGGCCTACTCGCCTATATGTGCCTTTCGTTGCTTCTATGATATGACGATAACAAATGATCACTTGATGAAATGCTCCTCTCTGACCAATCAATGTCTTTGGCTTCCCTGCTAAAAATAAACAAAATGTGTTTAAAAACGGTAGATTGAAGCATCAAAGATATTTAATATCTTTGATGCTTCAATCTACCGTTGGCCAAGACAACAGTTTGCCAGAACGAAAGCTACCAGAGAAGTAGAGTCTGGATGAAACAGACGATGATGTCACAAATCAGACGTTGGTAACTACCTTAGTCGAGATTCTGAAATGTTTATCTCCTGTGAGCTTCATCTGCTAATACATGTGCATGATCTGACAGAGACTTAAGTTCAGAGTCTAAAATATGCAGAGCGTGAAAAGCAGCTTGAAGTAAAAGCCTACAAGAAAGCGATAGACACAAGATTGAGAGAAAGCGATGACATAGACTCTCCTATTACTTCTGACTGGAGCGACACGAAACGAACAGAGAAGAATGTGAAAATGTGAAATGTGAAGAATGTGAAATTGGACGACCTGTGAAGGAGAAAGAGAAAACGATTTGGGAATGTGAAGCTCTTGAATGTGAAGAGGCAGAGAATATGGATAGAAAATGCGACAGAGAAAATGCGACTGCATCAAGACCAACAGCTGAGTTTAAACTTCATTGCGAATTATGTTGACTTAACCGTCAACGCTTAGACAAATGAACAAACTATAGATGTGGCTGGACAATTCCAACATGCACAGCAATCATTCGAGGCGGACTTAAGCGGACAATTAGACATTGAAAGGAGGATACACGCACGGAACATGGTTCGCTCTAGTTATTTGTCAGGCGTAATATCTACAACGATTGTTATCTTTGCAAACGCGTCGGTACCGTGATCAAGTAATGGACGATCTCCACAAATAAACAACGCCGGCCTGTTGCCTTGGAAACCAGCTTCCACCCACGCCAAATGCATATATGACGCCATGGGAACGAATTCAAGTGGAACAGAGAGTAGAGGCGTCGAAAGTTGGCTCTCCACAGCTCGACGCACATTCGCCGTGGCTATTTACTTCAGTTGTTTGGTTAATCCTACGCAAAGGAGCGGAGCCACAAGCGCTCGTGAATAAGCTGGTGTCCGGCGCTTTAGAAGCTTGCAGATTACGATTCCTACGAATACCGAAATTCAAGAATGCCCTTGCATTCAATGATCCAAAAATGATGAACGATGATATTTGAGGAAGGAACGGATAGAAAGACAATTAAGGCGCACAGAAGACTTGAACACACATTGACAATAGCCTAATTATTACTTCAACAGAGAACCATCTAACATCAGAGTTTGCAATTAAAGTATTGTCTTCGTGTGTTCATAATTATGGCCGACAAAAGACAGTCGTCTAATATGAATACTCGTTCTCCCGCTCTCCTCGTCGTTTCCACCGTTAGCCGTTTCCGTTTCTTTTTGAATTCTCTCTCAGCTATCTGCTAGAGTTAAAAACAATCCGTGTCTGTTGCCCTGATTACATGTTCATGTCTGCAGTTTCTAAGTAAATATTAGTGATATTTAAAATTTTAAAAAAGCCTTCGGAGCTTCAATGGAGAGGTCGCCAGCAGGGCCGTACCGAGGGGGTCAGCGGGGCCGTGGCCCAGGGCGCAAATATGGAAAGGGCGCAAATTTCAGGATGGAATAACTTATTATTCCATAAAATGCACTATTTTAAAAATGTGGGGCGCCAGATTGATGCTAGGCACAGGGCGCAAATATAGCTCGTTACGGCCCTGGTCGCCACATCGTATACCAGAAAACAAAGCATTTGAACAACGATTAAATGCGGAACTGGCAATCAGAATTTCAAAAGATATAATACGATGTTTCTAATAACAGAAACCGAGGCTATCAGTTTTCAATTTTGCATCAACAATCACTTCTCCAACATCTATAATGGAATATGAATTAATCATGAATGTTTGCTATTGTTCATGAATTTGAAAGGCACTCTTGAATGAAAACAATCTCATTGACGATAAATCTCGGTGGTTATTTTCGTCAGAGCTGAAAGAGTCTCATGCGCTGTTGCCATGGTTTTTGGTTTCAATCCAGGCGACCATCGATGATAACGGCGCTATAGAAGTCATCCGATTAGATTAGACTGGATGAGATTAGTGCATCATTCACGCTTATATCAATTGCCTCCCATCATGGTCTACCTCCAAGGTCTCCCTCCACGGTCTCCCACCATGGTTTCCCTTCATGGTCTCACTCCATGGTCTTCCTCCATGATCTCTTTCCATGGCGTCTCTCCATGGTCTCCCTCAGCCTTTTGCTCATCTTATCCTCACACGTGGCTGGGAGTTTTACCTTAATGGCCTATGTATACAGTCTCGTTCAACGGTTCAACGAATGTATATTTCTAGTGTGAATGAAGCTTCAAGCGAAGAGTTTGGTGGGATAAGTCTCCTTGGCAACTGAACGCCTCCTCCGACATAAGGTGTTGCCATGGCAACTTCAATTCTTTCGCCCATGCCAACATATGATCTCAAATTGGCCTCATTCTTGTGGACATGTTTGTAGAAGTCTTAAGTCTAAATATGTTATCGCAGACTGTATGCAAAGCAGTTACTGTTTGACCTATGGAGCACCACGCTGGTCTCCTGCTGAGGTCTGGCCAGTGGTGGTAATTAACATTGATTGTGTTTGACAGTCAGACATTACAACGCAGTGACTGATCCGATCAATTAGTAAATTGATTTCGTTTGATACGAATAACAGAGCTGGTCGGAACAGAAACCACAGAATCCACAGAATCTGCCCTGACTGATAGGATTAGCGATAAGCATTCAATAGGCTTCTAATCAATAAGCTGATGTTGTACAGCCGCCAGTCGCGTTCCTTCCTGTCAATCGCTGCTTTTGTCTAATCTCTGACCAGCTTTTGTTACCCACATACTCTTAATAATATACTTGTTCATGTAACCCTACACTAACTGAACTATGACTGCTACATGACTATTTTTATGTAACATTATAATAGGTCTTTTGTTCGAAATATTTAATTTAAATAAGTCAGTATAAACAGGCCTACACTTGTGCATATGTATGAAGGTCGTCCGTCGTCATAGATCACTATTTATCTGTAGGTCTAAGAGATTTCGCGGCATCGGATGAAGATGGTAGGGCTTCTAACGTGTTCTCCTCTGCAGTATCTTCATCACAATCATCGTAATCGCTATCGTCTTCTCGGAAGAACTCAACCAAGACATCTCGGAGATGATTGGAGTTTGTCCTGTGACTCCTACCAATCATGGCTCCCATGATATTATGCAATTTTGACATGATTTTAGACTGAAATATGACCAAGTAACTGGACAAAAGTACTTTGATTGTTCCGTTCTCCATACAGCCCCAACCCGCATTGGTACATGTAACTCATCCCCCAATTGATCCCATTTCTAAGGACTAATGCTGGCAATTCATAAGTGAGTCCATAATCGTGTTGGATAATCATCAAAGCATGAAATAAATTAAATCGATCGTCGCATCATCGTTTCAAAGCCATTTTTTTAAATTTCGTTTATGCTGTTCAAATGAAAGATTCTGATGGTCTAAAGATAACAAAAGAAACCAAGTTTCATATCAAGACAGCACTGAATATTTAAGTTCTTCGAATTGTATTACACCCTCTCGGGGCTCGACCATATTTCACGCGATCCTCTTAGAAACTGCTCTTAGTACAATCAAATACTACACATAACGGACATCACGGCTGCACAAGATTAGCTACAGTTACTACACGTAGCTGTCTATGAAGCGTTTTCAATGGACGCCTAACAGAAAACGATCTGGAAATACTTTCAACAACACGGGAAACAATCGCCAACTTGAACTCCAATAGAATAGAGTTCACAGCACTCAGTTGCAGTTTCTGTGTATACGAGGCTCTGAACGGATGATATCTCAAAAAAAAATCAAGTACCATTCGCAGTGAGTTTCGAGATATTATGACAAGCGGAACAACCCTTAAGTGGATCTTCTACCATCGACTAGTTTCAGTCTTTGAAGACAAAGGCTGATGCAGGCGCACAATGAATGCTCCAATGCCATAGCAGTTTTTTATCTGAACGACCTCGATTCGATCGCTATTTAATGACGTCACGAGTAATGACGTTGCAATCGATTCTGCCTCCGAAGATTTCTACTTTATGTACTCAGGCAAGTGAACACGCATGACATGTATATGCACGTGAACAAATAGACACAGACACGCAGACAGAGATACAGCCGGACAGACGCACACAAAGCAAGACGCACATACAAATACGAACGCACGAACACAATCAGATGGAGAGAGACACAGACACGGAGACATACATGGACAGACAGACGGACACAAAGACACAGACACGGAGACATACATGGACAGACAGACGGACACGTAGACACAGACACGGAGACATACATGGACAGACAGACGGACACATAGACACAGACACGGAGACATACATGGACAGACAGACAGACGGACACATAGACACAGACACGGAGACATACATGGACAGACAGACGGACACATAGACACAGACACGGAGACATACATGGACAGACAGACGGACACATAGACACAGACACGGAGACATACATGGACAGACAGACAGACGGACACATAGACACAGACACGGAGACATACATGGACAGACAGACAGACGGACACATAGACACAGACACGGAGACATACATGGACAGACAGACAGACGGACACATAGACACAGACACGGAGACATACATGGACAGACAGACAGACGGACACATAGACACAGACACGGAGACATACATGGACAGACAGACAGACGGACACATAGACACAGACACGGAGACATACATGGACAGACAGATAGACAGAGAGGATGGTGGGCGGGAGGATCGTCGGCGTGTGTTGTGTCTTGCGTGTCTTTCTGTGACCTGAACCGTGACGGATTCACTGACACCCAGACACCATCCGTCGTTCGATATTCCGTCTGATCGGTTGCACGAGTTCTTCGCTTCTCAGGTTTTGTTCCATTAAATATGCAAACAAAGAAGAATACAATACGTAGACTTCTTCTCATTCTCTCTCGTTCTCCGTCCTTAGTATTTTTCCATATAGTCCTATCGAGCTCACTGTTATCCACCCTTTCTGATTCCTTCCTTTCCTTTCTCCCCTAAGCCTTCTACTCTCTCATCTTCCCTTCCTTCCATTCTTCCTCTAAAACTCCTACTCTTCCCTCTTCCTCCAGCTCTCCTCGTTTCCACCATAGGCTCTTCCCATATCCTCTCGAACTCTCGCTTCATAGTTTTGACTGGAGTAACTGTACTCATCCTGGAAGTTCAATTCCGAATGCATGGTTGACGGATGGATGGGTGGACTCTAAGAGAAACCGAAACGAACATAAGCGGACAGATAGACAGCCAAGCAGACGGACAAGCAGACAGACAGACCGACAGACAACGCAAGTGAGTTGCCCCATGGCAAGTGTTACTGCATTAATCTGAGAAAAGGACGAAGTCAGTGATCTGCGGCCCATTTATCTCTTGCTGGGTCTTGTCAATAAATAATTCTTTAGAGCGATTTCTTCTTTTATTTATTAGCTTCGTTGAACCTCGTTGGATAACTCACAGAAAGGCATCTGATCCATTTCGATCTTAGACAACGCAATAGCTCTACGTTCTCTAATGATCCATCTACAAATCAGACTTAACCTCAAGTACAGGTCACCCAGACAATATGCTTAGATACATACACATGCATACTGCAGGCGTATAAATCATAATGTGAACCCCTTGCGAAGGTTGACTGTGTAAACATAGACTCAACTGTATATATAAGGACCTCATTCATTCAGTATATTGTGTTCCTGAGTGGTTACTGTACATCGGGCAATGGGCTAATTCCAGTCATTTCTATTGAAATATGAAAATTAATATGGTCCTCCTGGTCGTTTAGCAAGTCATAAATCCAAGTAAGGTGGATTGGCATCTCATTAGGATTCATTCAAATGTTCAGGTAGATGATTAGGTTATAAAGGTTGTGGTCTGACATTCCTTTTCAATTAAACTTAAACCCATCAGTCATTTTCTGACGGTAATTAATAGCTATTGTCGCGCCAATTGTCTTATTGATTCAAATAGCAAAGCGAATGGCTGCTGCAGTGAAGAGAACGTAGGAGACAGGCGCATGCACGTGGGAACTATCCGAGGGTTTCATATTTTCTGGGAATGAGTTTAGGGTTCAGTCAGTGGTTGAGCTGGAATGAAAGGAAAGACAATAGTAGGATCGAGCAGAGCACCAGACAAACGGGAGATAACCAAAGCTCCTCTGAGTAATTATCTTTGACTGGCGCTAAATAAATATTCTGAATGAATGAAAACCAACGAAAGCTAGGCGCAAGAATGCACGTATTGTGTTATAATATGGATGAATGAAGCGACCGACGCGTGTAATGTAATGTCTGCGTGCAAGGATGAACGGATGAAGTTACGGAACATAGGCGGATTGACCTGTGTATGAAATATTCACGAGGTAATAATAAGTATATAGCGAAGAACAGACACTTCACAAGTGGAAGAGAAGATGTCAGATAGAAGGATGAGAGGAAGGGCGGAAGCAACTTGGCAGAATGACAGCACAGTTGATTTATAATGGAGTGGAGCTGCATTGTCCTTGCTCATAATTGGAGGATGAGTTAGAGCAGAAGGAGGAGGAGGACGAAGAAGAAGAGGGGAGGATGGGAGGAGGAGCTGAGGAGGGGAGTGGAGAAGCGGGAGGAGAAAGAGGAAGAGGAGGAGGAGGAGGAGGATTCATGTCATCCCATTCGTTCATCTGTCCGATCGTTAACGCGTCTGTTCTCAATGACCCACCCTTCCAAGGGACGAAGGGTCAGATCGTCTCTGCACCGACCAATTGTCATTAACTGGATTCGTAGTGAGATCGTTAAGCATCGCCCCAGTTCGCCGCTTCATCAACTGACGATGCAGTCATAAGACGACGACGACGGACACGAGATCGAATGACATCGATCATAATATTACGTCTTAGCTGATCATCGGACTGACATCGATCACGGATTCAAGGACTCATTATTGGACGACTAGCACATGATTAACTATACGCATCTATTACATCAGAGTGAATAAAGGATGAATAAAGGAACACAGATAAATACATAGGAACACTAGATGCTTAGGTTCCTATTAAGACTGCAGATATAGCCTATAAATCTGAATTCGAGCCTCTTGTGATGTTTGACTATATGGGTGGTCTGATACGGTCCAGGGATTTAAGTGGGACGGTGTGAAACGGTATGCCATGCCGGTACCTCTCCTGGCCGCCTGCAATCATACCGGTACTCATACATACCAAAAGTCATACATGTATAGCCCCAGAAACACATCGTAATCGACGGTATGCAAGTAAAACGGCGATTAGTCTTAGTGGTATACTGATCCGTCTTGGGCTTTTGCGTCTTAGGTAATTATAATTCTGAATCCACATACTTACTTAACCATTATGATAAATATGCCAAGAACGTTTATGCGACGAGCTGTGGAAACTTCTATAATCATTTCCAATAACAATTTCCATTGTTATGTATAACCACCCAAACAGTTATTTCGCATGTAACAAGTTTTACGCACATCAGAATAAGAAGTCCAGTCACTTTTGGTGGTGTTGTTTTAACTATAGTCTTACTGTTGCATGGCCGCAAATACCACAAGGCAGTCTCGCAGTAACAATCTTTAATTTGAATAAATACTTGTTTTAAGAATATTGGTATTTAACTTGCGATATGTGTGATATATATATATATGATAAACATGAGCTATATATATATACATTATATATAATTTACATAAATACATTATAATAAATACATCATATATATATACAGTATAATGAATATGTGCATAGCTGCATGCTTGTAACAAGCTTGGATGTCATTACTTTCTGTTTTCTTGACGCTTTCTCTATCGCCGCATTGTTATGATCGTTTGCTTCATCTGTCTGTCTGTCTGTCTGTCTTTAGATGCCTCTCTGCCTGTACTGCTTTTGGTATAAGATGATCACGTGATCTAGTCTTCAAAGTTCAAAAGGGTACTGTATAATGCTACGTTCCATATGTACTGTTGTAGCTCTTGTGTATTTTAATGGCATCATCATATGTCTCCATGGTTATTGGTTGGGGGTGGATGTATCCCGCGGCCAATATTTGGCGCTGACCAGTTTTATTGAGTGACCTGACTTTTCAATTTTGTGCCGGGGAGTAGAACACGAAAAGTCGATCGTACAATTAACCCACCTTCCGAAGAATTTGTTTAACAGTTTATCTGCTGCCCACTCTTTACACTGATCCCTAACTCAAACAGTTCGCGAACTGCGTCCAGAACTAATTCATCCATACATTTCTATTTTCTACCTCCTGCCACTTTCTCGCCTTTCAGCCGACAGTGAAAGCACTCTTTCAAGGATCTTCTCTAGATAACATCCTTTATGACACCCTTCCAATTCAAATACAATCCATCGTCACCGTCTGTCTCCTTCTAACGAATCGAATTGACCTTATATACATGTCCGGCGGATTCTCATTTGACTGTTGTCTGGCAATTTTTTTAGCGCAGAAGACGTTCATTGACATACTTTGCAATTATGATTCCTCTAAATTTGAATGAACCGACGATCAATTTAAATAAGAATATATATATATAATATGTTAATATTATTATATTTTTATTGTTGCTATTATTATCTATTCCTTGTTCTTTGGGAGACTGCAGAAAATGGACTGTTTATATTTGTGCTGAACATTTCAAGGTTCTGACCGGGTTGAATATAGGGTGAACTACACGCTCCGACACGAACCTAGGCCTACATGTGATTGCACTTGGTTCTTACGTCGATCGAGTCTGAACCATATACTACGGACCGTATTCTTATCTTGCTGTGCCAGGCCTTCCAGCTTCCTCGGCTCTCTGAAGAGCCCGGAGACCGCCCCGAAATCTTGATATTGCGCAGACCTACGCTATGTGGAACATCGTCTGTACATCGCCACACTCGCACAAGGTCGACATGGCCTGGGACCATCTGAGGAGGTCAGCTCGACAGTGGCCGTGGATCGTACGGAAACGGTTTAGAAGTGACCAGAGCCAGCGAAATAGGTTCGTGCCGGACCGTGTAGTTCACCCCATACGTACATGTGGGGTTTTGTTTGTTTCGGCGGAGGGTGATAGCTCGAGTCATTGGAGCTACCTCGACCGTTAGTCACTAGCGGTACTTTAATCCACCGACCGATCTGTGACGAATGCTTCTCCTATCTACACCTGACACTTCGATGAATTATCCGGATTGACGTCACCTTCAACCAAAGAGAGAACGCTGCATCATCGTGTGCTGCGATGTCGTCTGTCGTCTCCTCACCCTATCGACGCCACTTGGTTCAGAGACTCTGAACATACCTACCGTCTGTCAACTGTAATCCGAATGGCTGGCTCTGCGTGTGTGCGTTGGCCCGTCATTGGTGACTCTTGCCTAGATTCCTGTGCCTTGGTTGTATGCTGATGTAATAGTTCAGTTGCAAAAGGTAATAGGAATTTATATATATATAAATATATATATATATATATATGTACATACTAACGCCGAGAAAGTGTTTTTGTAGGATACTGATACATACACCCATGCACACATATATACATACATACAAACAAGCATGCATGGATGGATGTATGAATGTGTGCGCGGATGAATGGGCGTACATATGAATGGGATAGATGAATGGATGCATGTATGAACGGATGGATGTAATAGTCCAGTCGCATTGATGGGCGGGTTGTTGGGTGGATGGCAACTCAAAAATGGAATAAATTCTCCTCTGTTTCTACATACATGCACAATTGCATTGCATTGCATTGGCTGCTTGTGTCCCAACGAATTTCATACCGCATTGTAACTCTGGTTTCGCGTTGCGTTCCTGGTTGTGCTCCATCTTACTTGCGTCATCTCTCCCACCCAATGTCTGACGTCGCAGCGTGTCATGTACTTCGCTCTGCAACGAGGTGTGCACTTCTAGTTCCACGGGCTCGACTGGTTATTAGGCAGGGGCTTGCTTTCTCGGTTGGGGGCCTTTCTATATGGCACGTTCTCCAACTTGAGCTTCACTCTCTGTTTGTAGCCCAACCGTCAAGCTTTAAGGAGTCCCTCAGGATTTTTTTTCTGTAGTCGTGGCTGGGCAGGGAGTGCTCCTAAGTAGGTTCTTGATGGGACGCTATACAAATGCTCAGAATGAATGAATGAATGAATTAATTAATTAATAAGAATATGAACCAACCGAAAGGTGCTGCATGGATGGATGACGCAGTTTCCCACTGCCTTCTGTCGTAGTTTCTCTCTCAGCAGAGCATTCTTGTTTCCAAATAGTTTCAGCGCCAATTTGTTATCTGATACCTGGAACAGAGATGCGATCTGATCGCGCAGGTAATTCGTTGGCACAACGGCTACCGTCGTCGTCGGTGGCTGGGTGTTCGTCACGGGCGGTTGATCGGTGTCGTCCATGCGAGACCGATTCCCGTCCATCATCCTCGCTCGTTCATCAGCGATGCAGTGAAGCGAGTCGATGAGTCCGTCGAGCGACGCCGGAAGTCGTCTCCCTGGTTCCATTTCGCGTCTCAAGACGTCATCTTGATCGTCATCGCTGTCTGAGGCAATGTGAACGCGTATGTCCGGTGTCAGAGGGGCAAAGATGCGTGGCGTTCTGGCGTCGTTGTTGGCTGCCTGGCGACCCGAACCCCGAATCGTGTCTAAGAACCCCTTCGGTCCACTTTCGACGATCTCAATGAGTGGAGCGCTCGACGAGATCTCTCGAAGACTGATCAAGCGCGATCCAGCGCGGTCCGAGGGCTTTCCCCGGCGGAACCACTTCCCATCTTCGCGTGTCTTCGTCGACTGTTTCGAGGGGTGGTAGGGAGGGTCGTCCGAGGACGGAGCCGAGTGGTTCGTCGTCTCTTCCACCAGTTTTTCCAGGGAGTCACTCAACGTCCTTCCAGTCATAAGAAGACGATTCAACTTCTGAAAGTCGGCGATCTTGTGGTCGGTGGCATCGACGCTCCCTGCAGACATCCTGGGGACATTCTTCGTCGATCTGTTGTGTCGATCCTTGCGATGAGGATTGACATTCGACGACGGTCGATCTAGTGGCATCGATGAAGCTCTGTCGAATCGAGAACAGGATCCTCGCCATCTGAGCGATTTCTCCGACTGAGCCGAGAAATTCTCCTTCAGTGTCTTGAATGTGCTGAGGTCAGCGTCCATCCTCTCTGCTTCTCCTCTCAATCCTCCTCACTTCTATGTATAAGCATCACACGAAGTACAAAGTTACAAAAACACAAAGTAGAAAGACGACATACGCCAATAATAAGACTTTCTGGGAGGATGACATAAGATGAATCTGGTCCATTGCAGTCCTACAGAGGATACGATAAGATCTCAACGAGGAATCGTCCGACGGATCGCAGAGATCAACTAATCCCAGAAGGATATATGCGAACGGACGGACGAACGGACAAACAGGCGATGTGAGAAAAACATAAAATATATGAATAAAAAAAATATAAGGTCTTAAACAGAGAACACAGAAATGAAGAAAAAGAAAGAAATGGAATGAAAGAAGGAAGAAAGGAAGGCAGAATGGACAGAGGCAAATATAAGAATCGAAGCATTGGAGATAACATCTCACTCCCCCCCATCCCAGACCTCAAAGGCATTGTTAGCAAAAACGTCCAATTTACAGTATCTTCCAGAAAGGCGGGACTACTGTCCAACTTATGATCGATGCTTCTTCTGCCTAGAAATTCCACCCACATGGGGCAATTCCACCCAAATGGGGCAATTTCACTGAAATGGACCAGACGCAGCTAAAAATCGGACTCATTTCAGTCATAGACACAAAGATACGAGGTTTGATAAGCGCCTTGTGCATTTGATATGATTAAATCTACATATTAGACCTAATTAACCCTCAGTATGCATATAATATAGGAAGCAGTCAGATAAACAGATACAGCAGGAAACAGATCATACACAGCTGATCTAAGAGTTTCTTATGCATTTATTTGTGTGTGTGTTGCAAGTGTATACACGTATGTATGTATGTATGTATAATTGTATATATGGTGAAAAGACTTCTTATAGGCTTAGCTTCTTTTGATGTGTATACGTGTGCCGCTAGAAAACCCTTCCTATCAGATGTGCTAAGCAAAGCGTGAATTATTGAACCCCATCCCAGAGGACCTCAATTTCTAAACTTGCTTATTTTACATGTGACATTTAGTTTCGTTTAACTGTGACTGAGTTTCGATTTCTGAGACGACCAAAGTTACATTATTTAAAACGTACAACGCGGATCATTAAACAGCTCAACTGATGAAAATCGATTGAGACAGATATTGAACTGACTGACCGATATGATGACGATGATGATGACGTCGACGACGAAGAGGAGGAAGATGCGGACTCGAGACACTGAAGTGACGCGTATCGGTTGAAGTATCGTTGAAATAGTTAGTCCTGGTTCTGTCTGGCCTCTGCATACCCACGCCTCAGGATGAACATTGGTCGGCCACTGTGTATGCCTATGTCTCTGCCTCTGCCTCTGCCTCTGCCTCTACCTCTGTCTCTGTTCCTGCGTCTGTCTCTGTTTCTGCCTCACAAGTTCGCCAGTCATGGCCGACGGACGCATCGATGTCCTCTACAGATGTCGTCAATGCAGAGCAGCGAACGACTGCCTCGTCGCTGAGGAGGCTGGGAGACGCCGGCTGCTGCTGCTGCACCCGATCGACTCCTGTCCTCCCTCATTAGCTGAGTCAATCGACAACTATTACAGTCTGTGTAGAAGACAAAGACCATCTCACGCTCAATGCATTCACTCCTCAACCATGCAGTCACTGCAGCTGCCATACAACGATTCTTTCGCTAATCCATTATACGCTGTCGTGACGCACGACATTTCGGAAGTCCCTCTTCCAAGTAAGCGTACTCCGCAACCATAAAACTAAACGTACGATTTCTACGCTGCCTGCGTCATTTTTACTGAACCGATTACAAGCAAGACTCTTTAAGAGATTAATAAATTTTCGTGAAAGCAGTGTCATAGCTCCATGGATCGATGTGGAACAATTGTTTCAGGGCGCCAAGGGCTGAGGGGCGCTTCCTCGGCCGATGTAAAGTTATTTTATCTTATAATTTCCTTCGATGGTGAGATTCACAAATTCACAAGCCTTAGTGTCGTAGACTCGTAGCTCGTACGCGCCTGACGAACGCGTGACAAATCGCGGTCGGCCTATTTCTCGCGCATCAGTTTAAAATAGCAGCCAGCGTCCAGCCCGTAGGCCTACGTAGAAACACACAACCTTTGATATCAGCATGCACACATGTTTTCACGTTATTAAAATTAAGCCATTAAGCGAGGCTGAAAAACCTGATTGGCATGCATGATTCGGTGACCTTGTCTCGATTGACCCTTTAACTGGTCTGACCATTCTCGTCTTACGTCAAATGGAGGCAACAAGTTGTCCTCACTGACAAAAATTTGAATTTATCTCTGTGTCGTTTGCAAGAAAAGCACGAAATTGTTGGTAATCAATGCCAAATTAGCCATTTACAAAGCAATTGGAGGAACTAAAGAAGTGATTTCAAGCAGACAATTTTTTTTAGGGTACCATAAACTGGTTTTTTAGGAACCCCAAAATACCAACATTAATCGATAATTCTTTTCAAAGTCATCACATGATCTACTTATAAAGATCTAAAGAAAGAGATATAAAGAACGACAAAAAGAACAACATATTTAGATATTAATATCTATGATATATAGATAATTAGAGATACATGGATCTACAGATATAGATATAAACATCTACACTAGATATACAACGATCTATAGATATAGATAGGCCTACGGAGATTCACAGATAGAGATACACTGATTCATTGGATGTCGATATACGAAGTCACTTAGTTTTCGACAGAGTTGTATGGTGTCTCAGTCTCGAGACGTCTCGAGACGTCTCGAGACAGTTTTTTAGTGTCTCGGTCTCGAAAGCCTGCTGTCTCGGTCTCGGTCTCGAGGTAGTGTCTCGAATTTTTAGAAACTGTCTTGAAGTGAAAGTCTTGTGTTGTCTCGAGCAAGAGATCTCGATAAGTTTCGCGTTAACTGTCTTAAAATCTTGCGGCAATATAAAAATCTATTATTAGGAATTGCTACTACATACATTACAAGTTTTAAATTGAAATTACAAATGAACCTTATTCCCGAAAACTGGCACATTAGTATTTCACAGCATTTTATATAGGATCACTTGTCTTTTACTGTCTCGTACTGTCTTGAGCCTAGTTTCTCGGTCTCGGTCTTGGTACCTACCTGTCTCGGTCTCGTCTTGGTCTTGAAGTTTCAAGTCTTGCATACACACTGGTTTTCGAGTGGCGTTTTAGAAGTTTGGAGATTGCAATTACATGTACGATTAGTTGTTCCAGGAGATTCTCGGTAATTGAGTTAGGAATGCTCATTGCTGAAAAAGTTTGCCTCTCTCTCTCGTCTTATTCGCGTCCTCTTCATCTCTTCATCGCGTCTTCTCCGAGTTTTCATTCTTTATTTTGTCCTTTTCGAATACGTCATCTTCCTCCGTTTTCTTCTTCCGTCTTCTTCCGTTCTGTTTCTCTTCTCAGTTTAACCTTTAGGTTTATATTATACTTAAAATCAGGAATTTGGAGCGACGTAATATAAACGCGAAGGGGACGGATTGGTGTACATGAATAGGTCTATGCATGGAAATGTTAGAGTTACAGCTTTTAGTGTAATGATTCATCAGAGGAAGGAAATGAAGATGAAAGAAGCGCAGACGTCATTATTCTGTCGCTAAGAATCATATTCTCGGGTGACTGACTTACTTTCCTCTTTCTCTGACATCCGTTCCTTTGATTGACTCCAGAAGCAATCAGCTCCACTTCCAAGCAACGTTATGCCATCCATGCACATCTCAAACAATCACATATCAAAACAGATATATATATATGTCTGTCTATCCATCAGTTATCTCTGTGTCTGTATGTCTTTCCGTCTGTCTGTCTATCTATCTATATATATGCCATGTTTAATGCATGTATACATGTATGCATATTATATGTGAGTAGGTTTGTAGGTAGGCCTATGTCGTATTGTGTGCATGAGTCTGCATTTATGTATGCATGAGTGAAGCCTATGGCCTGTCCGCCCGTCTGTTTGTCTGTCTGTCCGCGTTTGTCCCTTGTCAATTATTGCTCAGAGCAGCGTTTCCCAATCTTTTTGGCCACGGAACCTTTTACATCTTAATTTTTTAGCGGTAACCCTGTCCGAAACAAAACATATTCTGTTGTAGGTACAATTGAGCGATTTAGAATGCAAACAATTACAGGTTTAGAACAAGATTACAAACAACTACACAAAAATGAAATATGAATTGTCTGTCATACAGAGTTTTACACAGATGTTAGGCAAAAAACCTTTATTAAATAACTTTATTCACATTGAAAGTTTTCCGCGGAACCCTTCTTTGTCTTTAGCTCACGGAACCCTAGGGTTCCGCGGAACGCAGTTTGGGAAACGCTGGCTCAGAGGAAGCATCGATCACTAACAGATTCGTGGAGCTTTGTTTGGAGAGAGCGCTGCACCACGTCCGGTTGTCCAGCGATACTTAGGGGAGATCCAAGTCTGGTTGGCACTAGACCAGAGAGAAGGGAAGGGGTGTGCGTGTATGCACCTGTCTGACCTTCTGACTGCATATCCAAATTGACGAAACCAAGCATCGAAGTTTATTACTATGTGTATATGCAATATATATCCCATAATGTATATTATATAACCAGGCCCATAATTATTACATGATGCAATGTATACATGATTTGTATGTATGTGCATTGTGTATATGTGATAATCTGCGATGTACTTGCCTTGATGACGAGACAGACGCCATTAAAGGGATCATTTCATAATTGATCGTATCGAGCCTTCTCATATCGTTACATGTCTTGTCATGTATCGACACCATGTTCCGTGCCTTGCTGGCGGTTTCATCCGGCAGTGTGGGTGGGAGAGTGGCCACCATGCCCTCCTTCTCTTTCCCCTCTAATCCTCGTCTGCACCCACCCAGGCCTCTCCCTCTCCTTTATGTCACTGTCACGAGGAAGCGTTGTCCAATAATTCTTTCCTGGTATCTTGTCCCTTTTCCACCTCCCTTCCCTAGCTTCCCAGTTATTCTTCTGCGTCGTCTTCCCTCTGCCTTCTACTTGTCGTCTCTGTCTTACTTATTTCCCTCTTTCGATAATTCGCTCAATAAAATCTCCACGGTCGAATGGGTCAACAGATCGGACATTGGGGAAATTTCAGACAAGAAGCGATTCGTTTAATGTGGTCACACAGAACACTCACACAAACATACACACCAACACACAGACACAGATACAAAACAAATGCACAGATATACAGAAGAAGAAAGCACTCTGCATGTATGTAGATACATGTATAATAGGTTCGTAGACCTTTAATAACACGATTATTATGGTCTAAATGTAGACGGCGTCTAAGAACAGGTCAATGAGTTCCAGATGCATGTGTCAATCTTTGTCACCAGCAATTTTCAAGTGTAGCCTAACTGTGTGGGGATTTGGAGGTGGTGGGCGTAAGGGGGGGGGGGTTCAGCTAAACTAACGTATGAGCAAATATGCACTGCCCAAAGCATCACCATATCACTCCTGCCCTCAAATCACTCCACTGGCTGAACGGATCGAAGATAAGGTCATTTCACTCACCTACAATACACTGCAATCCTCACAGTCCACATATCTCCGTCAGTTGTTCACGATTCAGCCACATCGTTCAACCCGTTCCTCTTCCACCCTCACACTACTTAATTCGCA
Organism: Bimastos eiseni; assembly: GCA_959347315.1. Taxonomy (NCBI): domain Eukaryota; kingdom Metazoa; phylum Annelida; class Clitellata; order Crassiclitellata; family Lumbricidae; genus Bimastos; species Bimastos eiseni. The sequence continues at coordinate 56,132,731 of OY365806.1, read as the reverse complement.
CTCCGGTCACATCATCACTCAAATTTGCAAATCGCTCCATAGCCATTGCTGTCCCTCCACTTTGGAACAAACTCCCTCCAGCATTAAGACAAATATCCGATCCGTCCTACGAGCTCACAAACACCTTACCTCTTGCTATTTCTCAATAGGTCTTTCACTCACAACTCAAAACACTGCTCTTTCGCAAATCCTATCCTGATTCCTCCTCTTCCTCCTATCTCTCTCACCTTTTCAACTCCAAACCCCATCCACCGTAGTCTGCCTGCCTGACTCTCTGGATTTGACCCTCTGCCTATGGATTCTGTTTTGATTAAGCGCCCGTGAATAAGCTGGTTCCCGCGACTTTGCTGTTGTAGGCGCTGTAGAAATGTTGAGATTACATATACGATTACGATTACGATTCCTCGAATTACTTCTAATGAAGTTACAATGTAACTACCAGAATTAATTGCGCACGTTCGCAATATATTTAGCCTCCTTTGTTGGAATAGTACAATTGCACATAGACCTCTAGGAAATTCGTCTTATAATCATGTTGTACTTTTCTGCTCCAACGTAAACCAACACTTAAATTATGGTCGTGAATCAGTTTATATCACCCAGACAATATTCTTTGAAAATGTAATAAAAGGCTGTCTCCAAATTAGACGTGCTGGCCAGATGCAGAGAAGCTCTCCTTGTAATTGTATACATAGTCCAATTATTTCTTAATGACTTCCTGACCAGACAAGCTCAAAATTTCGGGAGTCTCAAAACGTTTTCTCTCCAAATAACAACATAACTCATCTTCACTTGGCCAAATCGATGATTCCGTGGAGCGGAGATCGTTGAATAACGAATATATGCAGATCCGGAACCAGGTACACGACGCAGCAGGCTGCCATCTATAGGCCCTAATGGTGTCACTGGAGTGAATGAATGGACTTCGTTGAATAAAGGTTTCAGCTTATCTTTAAGGACCTGGGCTTTCTGAATCGATTTCCATATCAAGATTCTTCGATTGTCCAGATGATGGTCACTGTCTCTCACAACACATCAATTTCTTCACACTCAGACGCATTAAATACTCTGCAGCACCGACTGACTACATGTAGTCTATACATAGGCATAACATAGCATAACAGATTTATATATATATATACGCAATTATGGTTCAGCAGACATGTCTCTGTGTGAGAGCCACTTCTTCCATCTTCCTCTTCTATCTACCCCGTCCGTCATCTTAGGCCTACTCCTCCTCGGCGTTCCACCCCGTCCTCTGCCTTTGCCTCCCTCATGTCTTCTTCTCGACTCTCTCTCTCGTCTTATTCGCGTCCTCTTCATCTCTTCATCGCGTCTTCTCCGAGTTTTCATTCTTTATTTTGTCCTTTTCGAATACGTCATCTTCCTCCGTTTTCTTCTTCCGTCTTCTTCCGTTCTGCTTCTCTTCTCAGTTTAACCTTTAGGTTTATATTATACTTAAAATCAGGAATTTGGAGCGACGTAATATAAACGCGAAGTGGACAGATAGGCGTAGGCCTAAAGCCTAAACAATTCATAATTATTTTAAAAGAATTTGCACACAGCTAGGGCCTACATTCGATAAATGGTTGTAATCAATGTCTCCATCCCGTACGTCCATTCTTCGACTCTGGGCGTCTAATTAAAAAGCAATTAGAGTTTTTATTTTATAAAAACCGGAAGTTGGTTGTAGCCACTCCCCAGAGATTATATTCATTTGGAGGTTGGATTTATTCGAGTTAGCAACAGTGGTGAAGGATCTCATACACTCGATCAGTTCTCACTGCAAACTGAACCGAGATTCATGAAACTGAATCAAGGTCATATGGCTACTGGCTATAGGCCAACTATAATTTATATAGAAACCCCGTCTACATTAACATTAGTTGATTTTCTCTGATGTTAATTGCGAGACTTTAGTGCATATTATGTTATGTATAATGTAACTGAGCACTCTCTCTTAGCACTAGGGCTGCCGCCGCCAGACGGCACCCTGGTAGCCTACTCGCGAATACCCGACTCCAAAAATTACTCGAGTATTTTTTTACTAGAGTGCCCGCATGCTTCCACTTCCGGTCTGAAAATTGCAATTTCCGGTTCCAGAAGGCTTTCTGCAGCATATATTTTATTATTTTGCATAACAAAATGAGGCGAAATCGCCTTGCTGGGGGCCATACCTCTTTCCCTCCGCAGCCACCTCCCGAGGTACCACTGGGCCAAGGTCATGTACCGGTACCTGCGGTACATGAGGTCATGTTCCGCTTTCCCCCGCAGCCGCCAGCCTAGGTACCACTGAATATTCTCGAGGTACATAGGGCATGTACCGTTCTCGTCAGCCGAGGTACCATTGCATATTCATATGGTACATAGGTCATGTACCGTTCTCGCCAGTCGATGCTTCATGCATATTCATGAGGTAATTCATGATATTGAATTGAGGATATTCATGCAAGCAGTGCATAGCCCATTAATGGGCTATGCACCGCTGCATATTCATGAGGTGCATGGGCCATATACCGCTGCATATTCATGAGGTATTGTCATGTACCGGTACACAAGGTCATGTACCGGTACATGAGGTCATGTACCGCCTCGACTATATAAGAGGGTCTGTTGACTGTAATCGAATCGTCTGTCGAGAAGAACGTGCTTAGTCGTGAGAATTGAAGAGTTCGTTTTTGAAGTGTGTGTAGAACAGTGGTCACCAACCTGTGGCTCGCGAGCCATTTGCGGCTCTCGGGGAGTTATGTGGCGGCTCTCCAGAGCTTTACAGAAAAATTGCATTTTTTTATAATTATACCGAAATAAAATTGCAAAAGGTTTTGAATCCTTTCTTATGCAGTGTTCACATATTAAATAATTTTTTGCAGAGAAAAGGCAGACATTCCTCGCATGGTTGCTGGACTTGTCATTTTGAAATGACATAACAGGGCATTTTAACTAATTGAATTTGAAGTTGCTGGGTTTTCATTTTGCAATTGATTTTGCTTTTTTGGATCAATTTGTTTATGCATACAAACTTTTTCAGGAATGAGCATTCCTAACTCAATGACAGAGAATCTCCTGGAATAACTAATCGTACATGTAATTGCATTATTGCAATCTCCAAACTTCTAAAACGCCACTCAAAAACTAAGTGCAAAGCATCAAGCTAATTCACTAGCGCTGCGTCGAATCAGATGGGCTGTCGAATTCGAAGTCCCGTGTCCTGTTGAGGCGGGTGTCGTTTAAGGTGAGACCGTGAGAGTTGGGAGACGTGGAGAATCGGAAGAGTCAGAATATGAGTTCCTGAAGAGTTTTGAGTGAGAGGCCCATGGTCTGATATATATAGAAGCCTGATGCAGATGAAGAAGGAATTGAAAATGTGCAAAATTCAGTGTAACGATTGTTGCTGAGGCGTGGTGTTATGTCGGATATGGCTTGGTTGAAGAACGTGAGAAAATTATTTATATAGGCCTACCACGAGATGCATCTGTCAAAACTCGATCAGAACCAGGTCTCTCATTACCAGTATAGTTCGTAACCATGCATAAAGATGAATAACTGGACAAGTCTATGAATAATTTTGTAATAATTATGTGCCATATTTTGATTATGGCTGAAATGTCCATTTTCTTGGATATCAAATATATTATGAGTAAAACTCAAAGCTAATGATGAAAGTTGCTATCGTGAGGAACAGCATCATTAGTTGAATAACTGCATTTGTTGTGCTCGTAAAACCACGGCGGCTCGTAAAAGTTGCAAACCTTCTCAATGCTGCTCCTCACCAATAAAAGGTTGGTGACCACAGTGACTGGTGTAGAACGTATGATCTTCTTGATTAGTTGCGAATAAAGACAAGTTCGTGAAAACCGAGTCGATATTATTGACCGGATCGTGGTGTCATCATCGGCAGTATTCTTCTCGAATCTGTGTCAAAACGTCAGACTTACCCAGTGGGTAATCGAACTTGGGAAGATCTCAGGAGCGCACCCTGAGGTACCAAAAGATTAGGGAAGGAACCCGGAGTTTCTCTCGGCCTCTGTTGGACTGTTCTGCTGCTATAGTCTAAAGCATGGTCGGTGTTTAGTAGAAGCCATCCATGCAGCTAGTATTATAGAACTTCCGATATTAACGAGTAGGCCTACCGGGGTACTCGCTAAGCTACTCGACCGGATACTCGACTCCAAAGCTACTCGTTAACGGCAGACCTACCTAGTACAAGCCTTTATATGCAACGGTGACTGCTCGCGAGGAACGCTCGATTTCGTAAGGAATAGGATTTGCAGTCTTCACCAGAGAAACTACTGTATTGTTCGAATCTTAATCGTAATCTAGGAATTTCTATCGTGCCCGAAAAAGCAAACTTGCGGAACCAGCTCGTTGACGACCGCTAAGGACTAATTCTGGCAAGCAAACATTCAGACGTATATATAGGCCTAGGCCTAGAGATAAAAGGCCTAAGGCAATCGCGATCGTAATCTCCAAATTTATAATGCGCCACTTGAAAGCTAAGCGACAGGCACAGCTTATTCACGAGCGAAAGGGTTGTCCAAAGGATAGTCCGTGAGAGGTTAGAGTTCGGTTTTCCAGGAGGTCAGCAGGAAGGCAGATTAGCTGTTTTAGGAAGGTGTCGATTTAGTCGAGGATTGACAGATGGAATGTCAAGTAAAGAGTCTGGGTAAGAGTTCTTGAAAAGGTGGGACTTAAGTTTAGAATGGAAAGGTAGATGCATGGTGCTTAGAATTGAAACGGTTAGAGAGCGAAGAGGGAGAGGAGGTCATCATTGGTGAGCTCACGTGCCAACGAAATCTCATCTCCATGGAGTCCATGCAGGGATGTGGTCTCGAGACCGCGGTCTTGGTCTCGAGACGGTCTCGAGACCGGAAAACTGCGATCTTGGTCTTGGTCTCGAGTGCATCGGTCTTGGTCTAGGTCTCGGACCATCGGTCTTAGTCCTGGTCTTGGTCTCGGATGCTTCGGTCTTGGTCTTGATCTTAAAGGAACGGTCTTGGGATTGGTCTCCGTCTTAGGCTAGCGTTCTTGGTTATTTCACTCATTTGCCGTATCAGAGCAATTTCTTTTATATCTATCGGTTATTTTCGATTAGAAACACAGGTGTTTAGATCATCTAAATATACATGTTACTGTGAACTAAAAATATATATGCAACGGAACCAGCCATTTAAAAAATTTGCTTTCACAAATTTCAAGGTTCTGGAACAATCTAATGTATATGTGGTCGGCCACGTGTACTGGTTACACTATTAACTTACAATTCCGAGTACAAGTAGACCTACATAATTCAAACGGAACGTTAATTTAGCCTACTTGTTCTTAAAGTCTTTAGTATTTAAATCGTATACTGTAGGCCTAAGCAATTTCTAGTGTGGTAGGCCTATTCTCCGGCCGAACCCAATGGCTGAACCCGCAAAAGTTCAGACTGGCGGTAAAACTGTTTCTGGACCATTATTAAGATTAGTATTCTTCAGCAATAAAATTAATGTTTTAAGCGTGTTATTCCGTTTTAGAGTCTTAATAAATTGAATAGTTTATAAAAAAGAGCATCGGTCTTGGTCTTGGTCTTGGACCTCTGGGTCTTGGTCTCGGTCTTGGTCTCGGACCACCCGGTCTTGGTCTTGGTCTCGGACTCGGACCACCCGGTCTTGATCTTGGTCTTGGACCTCTCGATCTTGGTCTCGGTCTTGGTCTCGGACCACCCGGTCATGGTCTTGGTCTTGGTCTCGGACCACCCGGTCTTGGTCTTGGTCTTGGACCTCTCGATCTTGGTCTCGAGGTTTTGACCTCGTGTCCAACACTGAGTCAATGGCCGACAGTTACGACCAACTATTCTTAGGTTACGACCACGTTCAGAATACGAGTAATGACGAGAACGAATAATAGAGTGTGATTGAACCAGGGCTGCAAACATGTTGGTTTTTTGGTTATTTTGTTTTTTGCTTTTTTTACAATAAGACCAATAAGAAACCAAAAATGGCAATTTTTTGGTTTTTTTAAATATATTTCTTTAAATTTACTAATATTACTATTTATATTACTAATTGTGTGTTATTCAGTCGGAAATCAAGATAAATTAGGCCTAATTATATAAAGAAGTTGGAGCTCCTTTTCATGTTGTACGTGTTTGATGCTTTGTACATGTAGGTCTATAACAAAGCTGTTGTAACAAGATCTAAAGGAAAACTAAAAACCAAAAAACCAAATAAAACCAAGAAACCAACTTTTGATTTTTTTAAATCTTGGTTTATTGTACCTCTGGATTGAACTATTCATTTCGGAAGTGTCGAGTCAATCTATGCAAAGTCTCAAAAATCCAATTCTATGTTTAGTCCTTAGCAGTCGATTGCCTTGGCCATTCGATTATCTTCTTTCAATCCTAGTTGAATATAAACTCAGTTTTTTATATTTAAAGTTTAAGTCGTTTTTATTCGATATCGGGCGAAGGCAGTATTGAAAATTTACACTGGTCAACACATTCGATAGATGGCTCCATTTAAATCACCTCGTCTGGCCCATTTTGCGGCTGACCAATAGATTTGCGTCAACGATGACCACGCTCTGTTTTCCTTTATGAGTGTGGGGATTACCGACGGAATTTCCATGGGTTTTGCTATGGAGGCTTTGGAGAAGGCAACTGGAGAAGGTACGATTTACAAGCTTCCGGTTTGTGCGAAGTATGGTGAAATCAAAAAGGTTATGTATTTTCAATAATAGAAGGCCAAGGGAAAGCCCGTTGAACAGGCATAGCTTACCTAGGCGATTGACTTTTGAGTGACCCTTTAGAAATTAGGAAATTGTAATTATGATACCCGTTGAATCATTACCAGCAGATGTAGCCCCATTAAAATTTTTATACATGATATTAAACACGGTGTTAAAATATCCACATGCGATTTTTCAATATGTATATTCGTCGGTTTCCTACATATTTATAATTATAAATTCCCATCCGCCTGAGGGCCGCGTTCCATAATAGTTACAACGTCATGAGGTCACTCCAGACCTGTTAATATTCATCCTTTAAGTTGAGGTTATAGTGGTTATGAGAGGTTGTTGTCAATTACGGTTATATGATTCACATGTGCTTACGTGGGTTATTATTGCTATTTTTATTAAGTGGAGGACGTTTGAGTAGATAAACTAGTTAGCTTAAAACCAGGGTTATGTTCAATGTGTTTATACGTGTTGGTCTATTACACTTAAGGAAGACATTTGCTTTCAGAGCGAGGAACCGAAAAGCAGACTAATAATGTAAGTAGTCAAGCTTTTTTCAATAAAGCCTTGAAATAGTTTTTCAGTCGATCAGTGTCAGTCTTGGGCGTGGGTAAATGATTGCTATAAGACAGTTAGGCCTATGTATGTTAATGTTGCGTTATGTTCTGAGTCTATCTTAAGAGGCCTTCGCTCGGCTACTCAGAGGCACTTTACCATATCTCCTACAAACAGGAAGTTTCGGAACAGTGCTTTCTCAATCGCAGGACCCATGCAATGGAATGGTCTCCCAACTACAGTCCGCCAAGCTACATCCGTTGCACTGTTCAAGTCAATACTGAAGACCTATCTTTTTTCCTTGAACTATGACTGAGAACACAGCACAGCACACCTTTGTGCAAGACTTGTCTTGTTAAAGCACACTATAAATGCCTAGTCGTATTGTATTATTGTGTTGTGTGAAGTTCAATAACATAGTTCATGCAGCGCATTTTATGTGCCGTTAAAGCTAACTCTGGTTATTTCTGTCCATTGGCATCTATTGAATTGCTGTTTATTTTTAAGCTTATGATGAGTATACTACAAAGAACACTACTACTATCGACACTTCCACCACTAATACTGCAACCGATACTGCCACCACATGGTCATCCCTTTCAAATTCAAGAAAACATGTTTTTTAGCAGATACTTTTGAAACTGAATTTTATGTATATGACTGATGCTCTGTGTTCTGTTTTTTCAGTTTTCTTTTGAGATTTGTGAGTAGACCTACTTTTTGACATCAAGTCCCATAAAGATGGCAATTGGAGATCTGGCAGATGGCTCTTCCAGCTGTGACCATCCATTGCCATATCCTAGATCTCCTGTAGGCAACCCTCAAATGTTGTCATCAGATGCAGAATTACAACTACGATTACCGCCATCAGACCAAGTAGTCAGCATCTCGGTAATTATTTTTGATTTTAATAGCTTGAGGAAGTAATTACACGCAACCTGATAGGTGAGTTTTTCTTGTCTTCATTAGTTCAAATTGGCTTCTTTTCAGCCATTCTTCTCTGCTCTGTACCGCATTCTTAACCTCTGTTGCCTCATCCACTTCCCTCATCCAGTATCCATGCCAACAGCAGAGTTCTAGACCTGTCTGTGACTTCATTCTTTCAATAATTTCTTCAAGCATTGATTTTCTATGAAGTTTTTGACTGTTCCAGTAATTTCTTCTCTCCTCTCTAATTGTATTCTCCAGTGTTCTTTCTTCTTTCACCTGCTCATTTGTCGATGTCTCAGACCACTGTTGGTCCGCGACTGCTTATTCGTCAGGACCCTGACAACCCCTGCTTATTTCACAGCTACTGCTCATACTGCCAGGCATTCGACAATGTGCCACCTGTGTACGCGATGGGTTGCAGTACAGCTGTTCCATCCCAGCAATAAAATACTAACCATGTAGAATGAAAGTTGTATTCGGAATGGAAATGGTAGTTCTGTTCAGCTTGATAATATTATAAATTTTATCAGTCATCACCATTTTCATTATTATGACTGTGCATTGCCATTTAGATTTTAACATGCCTTATCAACCTATTTTGTTTCATTATATTTATAGGCTTGTGGCTGATGATTTTGCTATTATAGGAAAACTATTCTATGAATCAGTATCTGCCTTTAGCCTTTCATCAGCAGCGGGTTAGAGCATCAGCATCCACTCCACAATCACTCCAACATTCTGGCACCAACCCATTGACGACCAATCATACATCATCTGCAATGGCCAGAGCTGCAACAGGTGGTCATCCTGAATTTAAAGACGAAGAGACAGGTGTTCCTTCTGTATTTGAAGGTGATGCTGCTGGTGGTTGTCCTGAATGTAAAGATGAAATTGATGATGCTGGTAAGAATTCAGATCATAATAAAAAATCTGGATTACATATTCATTTGATAGTTGATACAGAATTGGAATTATGGTATCCAATGCAAAACTATTATTAATATTCAGATGAAGCTATTTTGAACTGCATTGTTGTAAGTTATCGCTTTTTGGTAAATGCTTTTGGATTATTTGGCCTGAAAATATCTACATTAAGTACTCTAATAGACTCCATTTAAATAAAAATCTTCTCTTAGAAATTGTATAATGGAGATTCTAATAATTCTGCAGTCTTGTTGCTATTTTCTGTACTTTAGTTAAAATTGCAATGTTTCAATTGTTATTTTGTAATTTTGTGTTGTGACGCTGAAGATCGTGTGAGCGCCTTTCAGACATACATATAAATTGTATTACTTTACATTACAAAAATATTTGCAATGGAGAGTGTGTTCTTAATATTTAACATTATGGTTACAATAATTTTTGTCCATATACAGATTATACAACCTGGATCTCTGATGATAATTTTTTTAATATTCTGTTGAAAGATGCAGTCATTATAAAATTCACAGCATGAAAATTTTTAATGTGTTTGTTTTCTTTTTTTCTTAGTTGGTGTAATTGCTTCTTCTAAAACGAATGGGTTTCTAAATACAAAGCCAGCCTTAGAAGTTATTGAAATGGGATTTCCCAGTGAAGTTGTTAAAGCTGTGATTCATCTTAAGGTGGTTGAAACAGGTGAGTGTAATCAAATGGGTTGTGTGGTTCGCTGTGAGAAATTCAAACAGGTTTAGTTGACACATCTTGTGTTTAAATTGAAACTTTTGGCTAAGCAGAGTTTGACTCAAAAAGACTTAGAGAGTTGAAACATTTATTTTTAATTTGATTATATTGAGAGAATTAGTGATGTGGCAATTCAAATGAACAAAAAGCCGAGTTTTTCATTCAAAGTAAGCTTTGCCAAGTATTTATTTGAATGCTGGTATATTTATATAATGTGCAGATGTTTTACATATTTAATGCAGGCTAATGTATAATTGATATAGGTTCAATATTTTAGAACTATTTTAACAAGCAATTATGTTTCATCTGAACTTGAAAGATGCTGGTAATAATCATCAGCTTTAAATTTTAAATAATCAGGTGAGTAATTGCATCTCTGCGTTAGATTCACTTATTTTGTGACTTTCTTTTGTAATAATTTGTAATTATTGACAGTGATGTATCGTAAGATGTTGCTTTAGAAAAGTGTATAATTGACTGTGACTGATGCGATCGATATTTGCTGCAGGCGTTGATTACGTAACAGCTGAAGCTCTTCTAGATGCTGTAATCGCCTACCAGATAGCTATGAACGATGAAGACGACCAACGGAACGTAGAATCCATTCAAGACAGAATTTCTCCAAGTCTTGATAATGGTTAGTTTCCGTTAGTTTTTAGATGATACTCCTCGCTGCAGTACCTCCATTGTAATAGGTTTTTTATTTAGTTTATTCCCAGACCTTGTGGATTTTTATTTTTAGTTTAGTTGTTTTGTTTACCTCCAACGAAGTGATAAGCTAAATGAAAGTATATTGAGGCATATTTATTTGGTCTCTTTATTTAGCTCCTGTATTGTCATTGTTACTTTGCTTTCTAAGAATCATGGGATGATATCCAATGGTAAGCATAGGCCTAATACTAAAATTACCATCATTTCAATATTAAAATTGTTTTGATGAGCTTTGCAAGTAATAATACTATTCACCTTGAAATTTATTTAATTAGTTCAGCAGAATATGTCTGCTAGCAATACAACACAACAAAGAAAAAAGAAGAAAGGCAAAGTCAAGTCATCAAGGAATGGTACGATTGCAGCAACAGGGAACCAGCAACAGATGAACAGTGAATCTCGACGTCTGCATAATGATGGTGAAAATGTGGATGCAAATACGTCCGCCACATCGCAAATGCTGTGTATGTTTTGAAAACATGTATATTCATTACTGTTTTCCAATTGTTTTTTGCCTCAAGACTTCTTTGAGGACTACCACTAAAAAGTCTCTTCATAGATGCATGTTATATACGAAGCCAAGCCTTACCTCAATTTCGGGACATCTGCGATGGCACCATTTTGCAAACTGTTAGTTTGAATTGGTCCAGAAATGGTACAATTCTTCTTCTTCCACGTATGTATGTGTATGTATATGAACATTTATATAGCGCCCTATAAATTTATATAGGACGCTATATTTATATCTCAACATGAATTGCTCGGGTGTCAGTTCTAGCACTTGTAATACTTCACATCTGCTAATGCGATTGATTGCAGTTGTACAGATAATTACAGGTGTTACATATTTGAATTGATTTTGTATTTGCAGCACCTTTCTTGTTAAAGGAAGAGAACCAGAAGATGAAATCCTCCAGGCTTTGTAAGATTTGTCAGGAAAATGAGATCCAAATTGTCTTCCTTCCTTGTGGTCATTTGGTTTGTTGTGCTGAATGTAGTTCACTTGTCCTAAATTGCAATGTTTGTCATCGAGCTGTGAAAGGATCTGTCAAATTCTTCTTGGCATAAATGGATGAACTGGATTTTTAAAACGTGCTTCTCAATGGAATGAAAATCAGTTGTGAAAGAGAGACTATAAGAAAGCCCTTTTTGTCAAAGCTGTTGCTCGTTCTCCCAAAACGACTGTATGCAAGTCTGATTGTTAGTACACGAGTTGTCTTCAGCTCTTGAGAAATGAAGAACTTTTGGTTATCATTATACACTTTTAGTTGGGTTGAACGAGGTTAATCTTCCCAGACAAAAGTCCATACTTATTTATACTGTTGATCCGGGTGAGTTGATAAAAACAAGGTTATAAATTCTGAAGCAAATGCTCAGATAGATTGTAAGTTTTGTAAGTTCATTTAACGATTTAAGGGTAAGTGTCAGATAATGCACACTCACACATATATATATATATATATATGTGTGTGTATATATATATATACATATGTATATGTTTATTTATATATAAATGGATGAACTGGATTTTTATAATATGCTCAATATATATATATATATATATATATATATATATAATATTATAATATATATATACATGGTACATGATGTTCTATGCTAGACCATCATCATGTACCATATGCAAAGGCATCTGTCTTGGACCCCACACGTAGACTGTCTAGGTGTTGGGCGCAAGATAGATAGATGCCTTTGTTACAATTTTGGGACAAATTTTGACTATTTTAAGTACACATTATATATATATACAAAAATTTTCTCTTTTCATTGTGTTTGTTTCTTTGTTTTATTCTTCTTGTACATTGAGTCATCTTTCTTTCGTAAATCTCCAGCCATGTGCAGATGATGTGTAAGCATCTGGGTTGAGTGAGAGGAGTCTGTATACTATAGTCGTCCATCAGATGTGCAGGAGAATCTGACAATATGACAACACGACGTGTGGTTGCGCTGATGGCCCATTGTATCGTCATCTTTATGGTCTCCATTTCTGCTGCCAGGACTGATGAGCCAATACGGTAGCTTCTGTCCAGATAGCCATGTCATTCCTATAAGTAGCCAATATTGAATTCACACAACATCTCACAAGGTGCAGGCTACTGCAATTGGTCCCATGCAGGGGCGGCGATCCAGTGGGGTCGAGGGGGACAAGTCCCCCTCACCTTTTACTGACAGATGTGTCATCTGTTAGTAAAAGGTACGTTGTACGTTTGTTCCCCGCGTTTCTTATCCCTCTCATTAGAACGAGACAGTAATGACTAACTAACGAGATGAAGTTAAGGACATTTTGGCAGCCAAATAATAGCGAAAGGTAGACCCAAAATGACCCAACCGCATGCAGGCAAACATACATCCGCAGAGGCTGTAATCAGTGGAATAGTTCCAAGTTATGGCACCAGGACATTTACCTACTTATTCAGAAGTCCAAAAGCCGCGTCAACTGCAGGCCATCTACACAATGGAATGCGTTGTTAGGACTGATCGATTGTTGACGACACAATTGGCGTCAGATGACGCTAGATGAACATTTGTCACTGAATATGTGACTCGTCAGCACGAAACCAGTCACATGTATACGAACTATTTTTTCCTGTTTTTTGCACCATCCTGAAGCTGCTAGATTTACCTTTCCAAAACCGTTTTCAGCTAGTTTATGCCTTGCATACAGCCAAAGTTATAGAATTTCCAGTGTGACCATTTACGTAAAGTGCTATTCGAGAAAACTGCGTGCAAAGTTTAGGCATATTATTTTTATAATCTCCTTAGCAACGGCTATTGTTTTTGAACCGATTTTACTGAAATTTGGCACCATTGCAGCTGCAGGTATTGCAAATGTACTGTCGAAATTTGGTGTAGATATCTCAAGTAGGAACAAAGTTATTAAAGTTATTCCAGTTGACCAACGAAAAATCATTGAAACTAAATGTCAATTTTATTACAAAAGTCTCAAATTCCGAGAGAGGTTAAGCAGCTGTTACCTGCTAAGGAATTAGATATTGCAATACAGTAATGGATAAAATTAACATCCATATAATAAAAACACAGAAATAAAATGACAGTTTATTCCAGTCACACTATGTATTCAGCGTCAACTGGCAAAGACACTGGTCTTCTGCCACCACCACCTAGAGTTTAAGATGTACCAGGAACAGATGATCCTGAATCACCACAGGATGATGTGCTTCCTTTGTGTTCTGGGTCCCCTGTGGAAACATGATCTAACCCTTCAGTCGACCATCTGCAAGTGTTAAAAGGTCTTCTACATCGTGTCGTCCAGTTTGGCGATCGGTGGCTCTGGATCGTCAACGGATGTAGTAGCTTCATTTTAACGACACTGTTTGATAAAAAAGATTAGTGCTGTCGCCATCCTCCTTTATCCAGGCTTGGGACTGGCACTGCCAGAGTACAAGCAGTGGCAGAGTTAAAAAGGAATTGATGTATTTTTGTCCAGTCTTCTTTTCGGCGGTTTGTCCAAGGCGTCGTCTTCGAGTTCATGTGTAGCAACAGGCATTCACATTCGTCCATGGATCTACAACAAAAAGACAAATCTTATGGTATACAGTCTAATACTAACAGACGTTTAAGAGCAAATTTACAGAAGCACTTCCATTCACCACAGATGCCATTTCTGACAGAGATGACACTGCATGGCGTCTGAATGCCTGTTTCAGAAGCCCAAAACACCAATCCGGGGCAAACTTTGTGTGTCCTACGACTAAAACATTCAACACTATAGACTTGTGAAGACCAATGGCAACCCTCCATGCACAGTACCAAAGCATGAAACGATTCTTGTTTTGGCCTGAACAGTTATCACAATGAAGCTTGACATCAGTCTCACCAAATCCATAACGCTGAAAGAAATAATGCAAATAGGACACAACAGCATTCGAACCCTTACTGATGAGATGGGCTTCGTCAATCAGAAAGTTCACTTGTCTAGGAACCCCTTCACAGCAGACACCAAATATGCCTAACTTGCGTGGAACAAGGAAGTATATTGGTCCTGGCTGTAAAGGATCACTTGGCAAATGTACTTGCTGTGCATAGTCAAAACTGTAGTGCATGGACATGCTGCGGCTACACGGAGCACTTGCTTGCAAATCAGAGAGACCGAATTCCAGGCATGTTGATTTTGCCTCGTCAACCATGGATTTGTAGAGTGATCGTTCAATCTGGACATCATTCAAATGCTGTTCTTGTTGACGAAGCTTGTCACCTCGTGAAAAATATGTATTATGATTAATTTCAAAACTAATAATTTATCGAGAGAACATCATTGGTCTTATATTTATACCATTGAATCTGTAAAGATTGAGATTTTCATTTCAACGAGGGGCAGCAGTGAACTAATCGAAACCTACAAGATTATAATTTGAAAGAAGGCAGTGCAGCTACAGGATTTTTAATTAGCAACAAACAAGGCAATTCTGGACATCATTATAAAATTTATGTTTAAGACACTCCAAGGAACAATAGGGCAGAAATTCTTCAGTTCAACGGTTCTGGAATGATTTGGATGATGGAAGAGGAAGATAGGAGAGATAGACACAGGTTAACTTGCAGTGCTTCTAACGTCTGAGCCATTTAAACCCATGTTATGTCATACGATACAATACAACTGCAGTGCAATTGAGCATGATGGACTTGCTCAAGGTCAGTAAGCAGTAACTTCCTTGGACAAGGTTTGAAACCATGTTACAGGTCAAAAGCTCTAGTCAACCTGTAACCATTTAGTTAAGTGCAAATTGTAATCTTGTATGCAGACAAAGCTTGGTGCTCCAAATAACAACAAAACACTACAACAGCATTTCAAATTTCCCAAACAACTTACTTTCTTGCTTTTCTCTATAAAATCATAGAAAACTATGCAGTTCAAATCAAACCTTTTTCATGATCCTCGATATTGGCACTACAGTAGATCAACGTGTTGTTGTTTTGGCAAGTCCAACACAAATCAGTCATTGGCTTGCACGTCGTGATGAATGGAACGAGTTGAAGCCAGTACTGTTTGAAGGTCAAAAATCCAGCAACTCGTTTTCCATGTTGTTCCATGCACGTTTTGTATAAGCCGTACACTTTGGTCTTGGTGTGGCTCGATGGCAGCAACTTGATATCATCCTGCTTAAATCCAGGAACCCTTCCAGGAAGCATCATAGCATGCTCACTGGCATAATTTGTCAGGAAGTGAATGATATCTTCAATTTCGCTAAACTGAAAGCAGTGGGTGTTGCTCTTACGTCCACCGCTTTGTTTTTCTTTTGGTGTTAAACCTTCTGTTTTATACCACTTGAGAATCCCCGTCAGTCTGTCCTGGCTAATCCCGTGGATGAACTTAAAGGTTGTACGGCAGATCTGACGGCTTTCCAAATAATATGATGTTCGCTGGTGTTGACGCACCGCTTGGCTGGATTTCCTGCTGCAACAAGTCTCATCGGACTTGTTTATTGAGCAAGAAATTTTGCCGAGTAGCACCAACATTTGATCCCGTGGGACAAGTGCAGCCATTTCCATTCTACGCCTGACCATGTCCTCCGGAGCATACTGGCTACTGCATGGGAGTCCATTATTAAGTTTACATTGACATCTACAAAATAATAAACAACCCATATAAAAATATTTTTTCCTATTTATCAAATTCATTTCAGTTTGCTTTTATAAAAGCCATGCAACAAAAAAGCAAAGTCAATGCTAAAAGCCTTCATTCAAAACAAACAGCAATTTACACGATTTATCAACCGGTAGACTGCAACTATTGATTATCGAGAAGAATCCTGATAAAAAATAAAATGCAATTGAAATACTAATTATTATTTCCTATCATTAACTTAATCAATTAATGATAAACTTGTACATTGCACAATAAGGATTGTAAAAGATGAAGTAGTGCAAGAGAGGAAATGACACAACTTTTGCATTTATAACTGAATACTTAAAGACAAGCTCAATAATACAGGTTGTAAACCTAACCGTTATGCCTAAGGTCTTATAAAAACGAGCACAGTGAGAAGAGGGTCTAAACCTAGTAGTTGTGCCTGAATGTTTATAAATACAAGCTCAACTAGAACAGGCTAATCTTTACAGTTATGCCTGAGACTTATAATAATAATTAGCTCAATAATTAGAGCTTAGTTTAAACTGATTTTCGTATAGGAGTCGCAGTGAATCAGAAACAGTATGCGATTGCCTATAAACAAGGATCCTGTGGTGCAGTTAGAGCTTAGTTTAAACAGTGATTTTCGTATAGGAGTCGCAGTGAATCAGAAACAGTACGTGAATGTCTATAAACAAGGATCCTGTGGTGCACAGTATTTAAAAAATAATCGGGGCTTACCTGAATTCAACCGCTTTCTGATATTCAACGGCATTGTCATCAGTTACGAACTCGCTAGATGTTTTAGCGTGCGTCATGACCTCTTCGAAATCCGAAACATTCATTTCATTTTGTTCTTGGTCATCTGAATCGTTGTTGGCATCAGATTCTGTCCGAAAATCATCATCACTGAAAACCTCGCTTTCATCGCGATCGTCATCGCGATCGATGATCAAATACTCTTGCAACAATTCGTGCACTTTTGCTCGATCCGACCCTTTAGCATTAATCAAATTCGCGATAATCTCTTCCATTTTCGAGAATTCAGTATTTCAAAGTCAACAAACTAGATTGCATTCCGTGTGTGCGTGACATTTAAAGAGACCGGGTCATACCCAGTGCGCATGCGCATAGCTGACCTTAAAACCATCAGCCAACCGCAGTTCAAGATTGTATCACGTGATCAAATCACGCGCTCGGGTTGCTAACAAGGCATCGGATATTGTTTACATACGTCGACCTCCTTCTGGGCAAGCTGTGTGCGTAATAGATAAGCTAAGGTCATATGTTAATAATAGAACAGGAAAAGGAGATATTCTGCTGCAAAACGAGACCATGAAGGCGGGAAATCTCGAACCATAACCTAATTAAATATGACAACAAAGATAGCGAAATTTGAACCGAAATTATGATTTTCCGTCTCGTAACATTATAGGGCTGTTGGTAAAAATCTTTTTTGAAGCCTTTATGAAAGTCCAAACAAAAGTTTTAGATATTATTTGTATTAAATATATATTTTTGTAATCGTTTCTGCATTAATATCAATTACGACCGGTTTGAGGTTTCATGTCATTTTTGGTCATTTTAAGCCTGATTGTAACCAGCGACTTGCGACTGGTTTTGCAAAATTTTTCCACATATATCTCTGGTCCAATCGGTCGTTTCCTGGCAGCTGAGCGTCAATAGTTGTTAAACGTTGCCATGATAATCACTTCCTGTATAGTATACAGGACGTGATTATCACGGCAACGTTTTATACAGTGTATACGTATTGATAAATGGACTTTAGCCATTAACGGAGGCCTTGTTGGTTACGATTGTTCGATTCAGACAAGATAATTGTAATGAACCGAAACCGCCATAAACTGCTATTAGTGCCGCAATAATACTGTGTGCTATCGCGAAATATATTGTGGAACAAATGGATTAATTACATTAAACTCAGACGCAGCTTTCGTCAGTCATCACAAACCCAGACAAGAGTCGTCAGTTCTTAATGCTGTATTCTCTACCCATCCCATTGTTTCACGATGACAAAACTTGTACACGTTGTACATGCATTGTTGACGGCACTTCACCAGTGAACTCTAATAGCGATCAGAAAGCCTTTTGCAGAATGTCCATTGTCCTATCGAAACATAAACATCGAATACAATCTCTGCACCTACGTACGTACGTATGACACTGACATGCGTGCATATAAAAACACATGATTCTATGGAGATATAGGCCTACGTCAGGGGTGCAAAAAAAGATTTTTCAAATATCAAAAGTTTTATTTGTTTCTTTGGTTTTTAGTTTTCCTTTGGATCTTGTCACAATTAACAGTTTTGTTAAAAAAGGCATTAAACCCAGCATGGAGAAGAGCTCCAACTGGTTTATGTAATTAATTTATCTTGATTTCCGACTGAATAGCACACAATTAGTAACATAATAGTAATATTAATAAATTAAGGAAAATATATTTTTAAAAACCCAAAAATTGCAATTTTGTTTTTTATGTAAAAACCAAATAACCAAAAACACATGTTTGCAGCCCTGGGCTACGTACGTATAGTACGTACGCATACATTATACACATACATCAGTATCAATACATACCCATACATGTATAGAAATATACATGCACGCATGCATACATAACCACGTGCATGTAGGTCTACGTGCATACATAGCCACGTGCATACATAACCACGTGCATGTAAGTCTACGTGCATACATAACCACGTGCATGTAGGTCTACGTGCATGTATAACCACGTGCATGTAGGTCTATGTGCATGTATAACCACGTGCATGTAGGTCTACGTGCATGCATAACCACGTGCATGTAGGTCTATGTGCATGTATAACCACGTGCATGTAGGTCTACGTGCATGTATAACCACGTGCATGTGAGTCTACGTGCATGTATAACCACGTGCATGTAGGTCTACGTGTATGTATAACCACGTGCATGTTGGTCTACGTGCATACATAACCACGTACATGTAGGTCTACATGCATGCATAACCACGTACATGTAGGTCTACGTTCATGTGTACCCACGTGCATGTAGGTCTACATGCATGTATATAACCACGTACATGTAGGTCTACATGCATAAATAACCACTTGCATGTAGGTCTATGTGCATGCATAACCATTTCCATAACTAAGCATTTTATTGATGACTGACCAACCAATAAAAAGTCGTGAAAAATTAAATGAGATAGGACATGATCAGGGTTGCTAACTTGGCAGAATACAAAGGGAAGAATCCTAAAGGGACCTAGGTCCCGCCATCAGTGGGTCCCGCTAGTAGGACACCCATTACAAACTAAGTAGGAGCACGGTTATGTTAGTAAGTTCAGGGCGATGTACATTAAACTTAAGTAGTTAGCAAGTAGGTACACAATAAAACAATGGCAGCAATAGCTGTGCACAATGAAAGCAAAACCTAGTTTGTAAATGACTTTAGCCATAACTTAATTTGGGCTGTAAAGGGTGGGGACCTGTCCCCTCGACCTCTCCCCAGGGTCGCCGCCCCTACTAAACTGGCGTTATTCGTTGAATGACATATAAATTAAAATACACTGTAGCAGTAGCACACGATGTTTAACGTATTGTATTTAGGCCTATTAGTGAAAACTAAAGCCACCTGCATGATAATAGTCTGAAGCAATCAGATCATATTATGTTCCATGAAGTGCAACAAGTAATTTCATACAATTGGTGGCCAATTATTTTGATTAAAAAGACCTAAGTCTCATTGAGATTAAACATCTCTCTGACTGACTGTCTGAACCACTTTCTGCTCGTTCCTCTCTTCACTCTACTGGTCGACTTGATCCTCTTGTACTTCGGACGCGAACTTCTTTACCTTATCATCGGACATAATGGTGTTATTGGTTCTTCGCTATGGAATGGCCTTCCTCCGTAGTATAATTCTTGTGGGGTCTCATCTTAATCTGTTGGTTGTCTCTCTTTTTCAGCGGCTTGTCACGCTCTGAATAGCCCGCTGTGAGATGGGTTTTAGGCAAAAGTAGCCTAATTATGTTCATAAAATAATTTAAAAAAATAACTATGATAAATATGTAAACCGTAAAGAATCATTATGAAAAGAACAGAGTTGAAAATTAAGCTCTGCCAGAAGATGGTGGGTCAAAATGGGTCCGAGTGTGGGACGAGTCACTAGGATCTCGACCCGACCCGACCCGACCCGCTTAATGTAGAGACATTCTTGGTCCGACCCGGTCCGACCCGCAAGAGGCGGCGTGAAGAAGCCGCATCAATCGTTGCAAGTCTGACACCTTTGACCCGACCCGTGGTCAACTCTGCACGACAGGCCATGCACTGCCTTGCCACAGCAGGCTATTTGTAAACGCTTTTGGCCCTTCGCCGCTCTTGCTTAGGCCTATAGTTGAAGCATCAAATTCGATAACATTCAATTATCTGAGGCTAGGTTTGTCTGTCGACTGGTTATCAGCAGTTAGATATCATACCCATGTTTTATAAATCGATGAAATAGTAGTTTCTGATGTGATTCTTATAAGTAATACTGTAATCGTAATCTCCAAACTTCTAAAGCGGCACTGGAAAGCCATACGCAGGACACCAGCTTATTCTCAAGCGCTTTGTCGAATAAGAGGGATTGTCCAAAGGGGCAGTCCTGTGGAGATCAAGTTCCAGTTTTTAGAGGGGTCAGTCGAGGGGTCCAAATGAAGAAAGAGTTCGGACAAAGGACAAGCTTCGGTGGTCACTTCCCTTCCTCATTTCCAGCAACGTCGAGTGCGTCTTCAAAGGAAACCGCCCTCATCATCGTCTGTCGCTGTCTTTGATCCCCGTATCTAGTAGCTAATTTGAATGATCACATATAGCTGATTGGACTAATCCACAGTATAATCTGTACAATTGAAGTTGAATTTGAAGAAGAGACATGATCCAGCATTCTCCTCCAAAACCAGCATTAGTTTGCTAAGATGGCGGCCACAGCATTGCATCACTGTAATATATAATCTACTATTCTGTGGTGATGCATCTGATTACTTATGTAGCTCGTATTAAACAGCTTAAAGTGTAACAATTATATCTGAATATAACTATAACCAGTACATGTAAGCCTAAGGTTAAAATTCAGACATTTTTAGCCTATATCATAGAGCCAATCCAATTTCTATGCGCTTTGGCCATTCAATTTACGCCTATGCATAACTTACACGTAGGCTAATTACGTTTGATATCGCTCAATAGACCAAAAATCATTTTGTCGAATGTTTGCGGCAATTTAGGCCTCTGTGCCCTTCTTGGATCTAATGGTTTGATGTTCAATCTATCGGTGTTGGATCTCGAGTCACTCGTTCAGATCGATAACCATGAAGTGCTTCAACATGATATACGCTGCTACACACATAAGGCAAGTATACAGCACATAATTATCTATAATTCCGTTTGTCCTCTTGTATGCGACTGCGCCACTTGGAGGCGAAGCGTCGTATTGTACATTTGTCTGAAGGCCTACAATCGATCGATTAGGTTATGGTATACTTGCGCTATAGTATTGTGCATACGCATGAGCCAGAGTTATCCAAATTAAACATCAAAGTCAAAAGTTGGTCATGTGTTCGAAATAGTTGAGTCATCGCTTTGAACGCCATGGGAGTCACCGATCTGAGCCTCAAACTGAGTAGTCCTTGACCTTGACATTCGACCTTCTTAGAGGATGTTGCGTACGTGCGCTCGACGCACGAGCATCATTCTGTGCGGTCCAGACTTTGTCTTGGAGAAGTTGAAGACTTGAATGAAGCTGTCTCGGAACTGTTTGCTCATGGTGCAGTAGAGGATGAAGTTGATGCCGTTGTTCGTCAGAGCGAGAATGTCGATGAGGTCGCCGAGATTCAGGTAGACCTCTTCGACGAAGTTCTGGCAGATGCCGCTCAGTAGGTTGATCACTCCTTGCGGAAACTCCGTCACAAGAAAGAGGCAGACGACGACGAGGAGCATCCGGGTCGTTCGGTTCGTCATTCGAATCCTCGGCACCTCACTGTTGCGTGATGATCCTCTCCTTGAACTGTCTCCTTGGATGGATCTCGTTGAGCTCAGCCTCAGCGTCTGTCGTCTGGCGTCCGCCATTTTCATCGTCCTCACGAGGAGAACGCTGAGGAAGGTGAGACCGACGCAAGGCAAGAGCTTCACGAGCAACGCTTGTATCCAGAAATTGAAACTGTACAGGAAGCGATCGGTTTCCGTCGTCTGTTTGAATCGCACAGCCCAGATGACGTCAGCCGCCATCGACCTATTTCCGGTTGAGGGAGGATCGTGTGGTCGTCGTTCGGAGCACTTCGACTCTTCGTCGCCCTGGACATTGATCGTTGCGAAGTTGGGAATGCAGACGACGAGGGAGACGACGTAGACGAGTAGTACGGTCACCTTCGCTCTGTCGAGGGTGCAGAGCTGAGCCGCCGAGCGAGGGTGTTTGATAAGGATGTAGCGGAACGTGGCCAGCGTCACGGTCAACCAGATGGACACGGTGTGGACGACGACGCTGAAACAGGCGTAGAACAGAAGGAATCGAACTGCAGGCAGAGAGTTACGTTCGGGCGTCGGTTCCGTTCCGTAGAGAACATAAAACCTGAGAGCGAACGGAAGGTAAGCTATCATCGTGAGTCCGTCAGAGATGGCTAGTCCTGTGAGGATGCAGTTGGTTGCTGAGAACATGTTCTTCTGACTCAGAACGACGATGTTAAAGACGTTAGCGACAGATCCCAACAGACAGACGATCGCCGCCAGGTAACCGTGGTAGTGCTTGTACCAGTTGTTGAAAGCGAGCAGCTCCGACGCCCAAGCGAACTGAGAAGCAGTGTTGGCTGCACCATGACAGGAAGCATTTGAGACAGACTGCAGCGACACTACCCCGACACCGCTCACCACCTCACCCACAGCCCCAATGACGTCACCGTTATCTACGCTCATCATCACTCTGACGTCACGTTTCTCGACAGATAGATTACACAGTCGTTCTTCAGACGAAATCAGTTGGTCGGTTGGTTGCACAATCTCTGATTTGCATTTCGTTGACTGGAAAAAATCGATGACTATGCCAAACAATGGCAGGCTGCATTGCGAGACTAGACCAATGACATGGCAATATACATTGTCTCGCTCTGTTTGAATGGGTTAATGGCGAACGGGCTCAATACACGATTGCGAAGCGTGGCTGGCGTCCAATTTCATGGTCGACGTACAAACATTCATCTTGAGATCGGTTAGAGGTTTACAGACGACCTCTACGGCTCAATTCTGAAATCAAAGAAGAATATGTTAATGCTTGACACACGCTAACATTTGGACCTATACATGGGAGGAGCTTTTGAAGGCCACTGCTTAACTATGCTCTGTAAATTGTCAAAGTGTTAAAAGATCGGCCCAGGTCATCACATAGGCGCCGTAGTTGCTTAGAAATGGACGACCTGTCGTTCGATGTCTGTGGTTCATTCAAAAGACCGGTCTTCCAATTACGAACAGTTTATTACGGGTCCGTTATTTATTAGCTGCCTATAAGGCAAAGGTCGTCGCTTGATCGACCTTCTTCTGACTTCCCTATAGCTTTTATCACGACCACTGAGACTAAACGACAGCAATAAAGAAGGAAGGAAAAAGGAGAGAAGGAAAGCGGAGAGAAAAAAGACGGAGAATGGGAGAAGCAAGAAGAGAGAGCAGAGAAAGGGAAACGTTGGTTTCTACACGTACTGCACCGATATTTCTTCCTTATAAGTCTTTGAGGATATGCGAAGTTGCTTATTAACATAGAAATGTTCGTCATAAACGTTCGGCGGTTTTCAAAACTTCCCAATCCGTTTAATCTCGCCAAATCCTGAAACATCCCTCACTCATCTGATTGGCCACCGTTGACTCATCTGATTGGCCACCGTTGACTCCTCCCATCTTTTTTTGGCACAGATCTGTTTCCCTGGAAATTTCATTGATCCCGCAGATTGAAAGGTCATGACGTTGATCGAAGAGTAGAGTGAGATTTCGATCTTGTTCAGCTTCAAAGGATAATCCGATTAGTCGGCTGCGAATCAATTCCACTTGACGCTGACAAAGCCAGACCTAAGACTAACCATAGGACCCATAGATCAATAGAGCCGCAATAAAACGAGACATTTCATTCGCTTCAGATCCAGATAACAGCAAACCATTAAATCCGTGATTTTTAAAGTTACGCCTTCTGCTCCAACACAACACAACACAAGGAGGAGAATGCGAATACTCATTTAATCTTATATCTCTACAAACAGCATTAGATAATTAACAACATATGCATCAATAAAACACCGGCACTATTGTGTTGATGATGCTTGTGATAATTATGATGACGATGATGAATATGATGATGATGACGATGTTGATGATGCCTATGATTGCGATGATTATGCCGATGTTGATGTTGATGTTGATGCTGTTGTTGTTGTTGATAATGATGATGATGATGATGATGATGATGATGATGATGATGATGATGATGATGATGATGATGACTATGATCATTATAATGGTTTTGATGGCGATGATAATTATGATGACGATGATGATGCTTATGATTGTGATGATTATGCCAATGTTGATGTTGATGTTGACGATGATGATGCTGATCATGACCATTATGATCATTATAGTGATTTGATTACGATGATTATGACGATGATGACGACGAAGACGACGATGATGGTGATGGTAATACTCTCTATTCTTCAGCCTATATATATCCACGATAATTATATTATGCCCGCTATTATTTCGTTCTCTGTTCTATACTTCGCTTAATTTCAATTAAAATGCAGTTAGAATAAGACCACGCGTGTCATAATTATACATGGGTGTATGTTCTCTCAATCACTCACTCTGAGTGAGTGATAGAGTCTAGAGAGAGGCAATTAGTGAGCGAAAGAGAGTGAACGATTTAGTGGACGAGTGAGTGAGTGAATGAGCGAGCAACTAATTCATAAGAAACTAAACATGCATAATATTTTATATAAATGGTTCATACAATTTGCTATTACAGTTACTGTGAGTAAATCGCAAGATATGCAGTCGTATTCTTCGGAATAAGGTCTTGTCTGTGTTCAACATATCTCTGTTCGATCGCTTTCTTCGATTATTCTTAGCATTCTTTCCTCTTGTTCCTCCTCTTCCTTCTTCTTATTCCTCTTTTTTTGCTTCTTTTCTTCTTCATCATCATCTTCTTCTTCTTCATCATCATCTTCTTCTTCATCATCATCTTCTTCTTCTTCATCTTCTGCCTCTTCCTCTTACACTCCTAATATTGTCCACTTGCAACATACACGTGGGCCTGGACAATAGACTATATATATACACACATATAAATATCATATAATATATATATGTATATACTGTCTGCTCAGCAATACTAACCATCAACGCCGTGGTTATAAATGCCTATTACGTGATCCGGTCAAATGGAGATGACACGAAAAGCATCAATTTGACCACTGGTCGGTCGTTGTGTCTGATGGCTGTTGGGGAATTTCCAAATAGCAAAGTTAGACACGTTCCTCCCACCCCATGTCGCTCCCATTGAATCGATGATACCTTCTCTTTCCCGGAACCCTTAGCCGAAGGTTGCTTTAAGCCCCAAAAACCGGTGCAAATTCTAAGAATTAGCCTTCTGGGAGAGGAAAGGAATGGCGAATTGAGGTTAAGTGAAAGGAATGAGAGGATGGAGTCGGAGCAAAATGAAGATGGATGAGGGCGAATAGGGTCCATGGTGGTGGCGATGCGAGGTCAATGCAAGAATTATGTTTATAGACTATAGATAGATCTGCTGCATTCGCTTACATCACTGGCTGGGGTGATGTCATAGGTGGACAGAATGACTGAGGTTCGTTCCTATAACATATAGGTGTTATAGGAATGTATAATTACACTATGGTATTTATATCACAACAACCATGGTCTGTGGCTGCATCCACAATTGCTGCCTCCATTGTTCACTTTAATCTTAATTGCTGCGTTTACCATTTCTCCAACTCTTCAAATCCAACGAGATCAGGTGCCAGTAACTCATCAAAAAATGGTCTCGTTCGAGCTGTATCCAGGTCACCCAAGCAACATAGAGCAGTAGTACTTGCAAACACAGATTTCTGCATGCTGCCCAACATGGTAGAGGTTTCGACTCCAGTCAGTGCTAAGCCAGTGAATCCGTCTGCAGTGATGGTTCCTTCGTAACGAACTGACACTGTCCAGCTTTTTAGCCTTCATCTCTCGTAGCCAACGGTCGTCATTTCCCTGCCGACCTGATGAATCCGGATTACGTACTGCATGGGTTAATTCCACAAAATCCCAGGGCTGCAAACATGTTGGCTTTTTGGTTATTTGGTTTTTCAAAAGTTTCTAAAAATGGCAACTTTCTAGTTTTTTGAAAATATTTTTTATTAAATTTACTAATATTACTATTGTATTACTAATTGTGCTAAATTAATCATAAAAACGAGTTGAAGCTTTTTTTCGTGCTGTGTGTGATGCTTCTTATAACAAAACTGTTGTGACAAAATCCAAAGTAAAACTAAGAACCAAAAAACCAAATTAAACCAAATAAAGCCAAAAAACAACAACAACAAAACAACTTTTGACTTTAAAAATCTTGGATTTTTGCACTCCTGCAAAATCCCAGCAGTCGGTGGACAGAAATAAGAATTCGGCCAAAATCTTCCATTCATATAGATGTCATAATATGACATCTATACACTATACATCTATACATATAGGCCTGTCTAAACCCTATACACCATCTATATACTGTAGATATTATCTACATGCACCTACATCTACACGCCTACCATATGTATAGGTAGGTGTTTAAAATACTTTAAACACACACACACACATCTACACACATACTCAAACACACATAAAATTATGTATATGTTTTTGTGGCCGTGTGTGTAGGTCTAGGTGTGTAGGTTCATGTATGTATGTAGGTGTGTGTATGCGTGTGTGTTCATCGTCCTTTCCAGAATGAATTTCATCGCAATATTTTATTCCTAAGAAGCAATCGAGAAGCGCCTTTTGTTTGTTGGCAGAAGTGTCTTTGTGCCTAAGTGGGTTAATTCAGAAGAGAATAGTTAAGAGGGAAGGCAAACAGACAACTGGAGACACGAACAGTGACCAAACAGGCGATGAAGACGGTACAACGAGCTTT